>NNCF01127058.1:143652-230581 GCA_002313205.1 Laupala kohalensis
GCAAGAAAGAACTCCACTTAATTATATCTTTTAAATACAATATCAATGTAATTGCATTTCAAGAAGCAAGAATTATTGTAAATTCAGTGTTTGTTTATTTGTCAAAGGAGAAATTATTATAATGTTTATTCAAGATGTTCAATTTGTTTAAATTTTATGTTTGTCGTTGAGAAGTCGAATTCGGCGGAAATACTAGTGTATTTCATGTTTACATTGGCTACCAGTTATGTGTGTTTCTTTTGAGGGATAGCATGAAGGTTTTTTATTGTATGTGATTCATGTTAATTAAATTTAATGGATTTAATTTGTCAATAGCGTTTTCCTGTAGTGGAAACCTGTAGTGGTCTTTCCCTTCATTAAAAAAAATGCGAGCCCTAAAAATCTGTGGAACCCTGAGATTAATTAGCCGAGGCGCCTAAAGATCAAAGTTATAAGTTCTAGAGAATTTTATTATATTTATAACACGGAGGAGGAGGAGGGAGGGAGGAGGAGGAGAAGGGGGGAGGAGGAGGGGGGAGGAAGAGGGAGGAGGGGGAGAATAAGAATAAGAAGAAGAAGAAGAAGATGAAAAAGAAGCAGTCATTGCCCCTTCATTCAATAAAATTTGCCATATTATTAATAATCTTAAAAATCATAAAGCCTCCAGATCCGACAACATTCCTGTAGAATTGATTAAATATGGAGGAAGAAATTTAAGGAAAGAAATACCTAAACTTATACTTAAAACTTGGAATAGTCAACAACTACCATCCCAATGGAAAGAAGGAATAATATGTCCAATTTTTAAGAAGGGAGATAGATATGAATGCAGCAACTATAGACCAATCACTTTACTGAATGTAGCCTATAAAATATTTGCTATATTTTTGAACAAAAATTAACTGATATAGTTGAAAAGCTCTTCTCAGACTATAAAATGGGATTCTGCCAAAATCGATTTACAGTAGATAATATATTCATAACGAGACAAATTTATGAAAAATGTCATGAACATGTCATGTCATGAAAATGTCATGATCTATATCATAGATTATTCTCAGGCTTTTGATTCAGTATACACGGATAAAATAATGGAATCCTTGGCTATTAATCGAGTACCCCAAAAATTAAGAGTACCCCAAAGATTAAGAGCACTCATATTAAACAACACTAAAGGAAGAGTAAAAATCAATAATCTATTTTGAGAAGAATTTGAAGTGATCTCCAGAGAAAAGCAAGGTTATCCTCTATCGGCAACTCTGTTCTGCATAATTATTGATATAATTATGCAAAAGATTGGAATCAAAGGAAACATCTCTTCATGCCTGAAACAATGTATCGCCTACGCTGATGATGTGCTGATAACGACAAGAACATACAAAACATTGGCAGAAACATTCTGTATACTTAAGGATATATCTTTTGATTATTGATTGATAATTAACAGCAACAAAACTAAATATCTAATATGTAAAGTAGGCAAAATAAAATTAATAAATATTCATGTAGATGGCGAAGAGTTTCAAGAAGTGAGATCATTTAAATACCTTGGCTCAGTTGTAAATGGAAGCAACAAGATAGAGGAAGAGATTAATGAAAGAATCGCAGCCAGCAACAGAGCATACTATGCAAATAGAGCCTTATATAAAAGCAAATTACTCTCGAAATCTGCTAAACTTTATCTTTATCAAACCACAATAATGCCAATAGTAACATATGCTGCAGAAACCTGGACACTTAAACAAGCAGATATTAAAAAACTAATAGTTTTTGAAAGAAAGATCCTTAGAAGGATATATGGACCTATAAAGATCACAGATGGTATTTGGAGACAACGAACAAACCGGGATCTAGATATAGTAATTAAATCCAATAACATTATAAAACAGATAAAAGCATCCAGACTGAGCTGGCAGGGTCAAGTATGCAGAATGAAAGAGGTATATAAATGGAAACCCCTAACATCAAGAAGAGAGGTAGGTCCAAAACCAGATGGAAAGATGATGTCCTGGAAGACTTAAAAAAATTAAATGTTAAGAATTGGACAGTGAAAGTGCAAGATAGGAAAACGTGGAAGGCTATTGTGGAGGAAGCCAAAACGTTGAGATAAATCGTTGTAGCACTTTTAAAGAAGAAGAATCCTTAAGCAAGTTTCATCTCTATAATGTAAATTTTGGTGAAAATATGAAATTATTATTTTTATCCGAGAAAGTACACTTGTGATATCTTTGGCAATGCACAAATTGCGATGGAAAGGACTCAAATCTGAAATCTCGTGCTACTACTGGAAGGGTGCTTTATCAAATACCTAATCGTAGCTGTCATTTGCCGCCATCGTAACTTATGACGTCATTAAGGAGTGAATATATTTTCAAATTTCTCCACAAAAATTTCATAATGAGGATGATTTACATAAATACAATAAACAATCTGTAATATGAAGTTATTTTGGGAAACGAATGAGTGATACTATAAAACGTCTATATACATAGAGGAAGGGTCAATTGGGAATGATGGATCCATATCCTTATACATATTATTATTCTTGGGGCTTCAGGGTTCTCCAACAACTAGGTCATTAGAACCATGCGATAACTACAATCTAGAAACGGTTGTCCAGGTCGTTTCTCAACAACTTTGAATCAAATAAAACACAGCACAAATAAAACATGTGTAATAATTATTCCATGACCTAGTGAAATTATTCATTAGCGTTTACGAGAAAATTTATTTTTTTCATTATCATTTTAGAAATTGAATCTGAAACTTAAGTAATAGAGAAAAAACCCTGTCTTTTAGCCATTTGAAGATTTACCTGAGGAAAAAATCCGTAGTTCCACAGAATTCCATGAAGAGGAAAAATATTTGGCAAATACCTCAACTTTCCATTGTTATTCATATCTTGTTTAATTGGATTGAGAGGTAATTCCTGAGAACACTGAAAAATCAATATGAAAATATATTAATTGCTTAACTCCAATTTCAATTTACTTAAAATAATGCAATATTTTTTATATTTACCTCCATTTTAGCACATGTCCAGCGAGGCATTTCAACAACCATGTTAAAAATGTTCTTCTTCTCCTCATTGACTAACGGTATATCATGCAAAGTGGAAATTGGTGCTTTTTCATCCCCTAAAATTGTACCAATTTCAACTAATTCATTAAAAATAATTTCTTGTCATTAACATAACAAATGACATTACATGAAAAGCACTTCCTCAAAAGACTCATCCGAAAGAATATTGCAGTAATGCGAACACACAAAGAAGACTAGCAAAGGACATTTTATATCCAATTATCTTAAACATATCATTGCAAATTACATTTCAAATAAAAATTTTATTTTCAACAGTTACTCATCAAACGCAAATATTTTCTTAAGTGTAAGTAACAAATGTCTAAAAAATCTATAAATGAGATAATTTTTATATTGCTCATGAAAGAAAATTTAACGGACAAATTTTTTCTCTTGTATTAAGGACCTAAATTATGAACAATATTATACTATTATGTAATCTTGTTGCCTGGTAAATTCATTTTTCGTAATCAGATTGAATTTTACTTGTATATAATGGGTGATACTAAAAAAGTAACTGTTTCACTGTCGTTTGTCTGCAACAGACTCAGAGATGAAGTATTAGGTGTTTTAAATTTTTAATTGTAGCAATCAACCAATACTAACAGTTTGCTACAAACATGATGTTTCCAGTAGATGAGTCATAGAAAGAAAGTTGAAAAATGATAAAAAATATCACAGATATTCCCTGCTGTAATGATACTTGAAAGAAAAGGGAGAATTTAAAAAAAAACGGGTTTATAAAATTTGAAAAAGTACATTTCTCATCAAATGTTTATTTCTGAAATTATTCTTTTAAATATTAAATAAGTCAATTGATCTCATACTTTGCTCTAGAACTTTCAAAATAAATGATTAAATTTCAATTTTTTTATCTGTACTCAACTTTGGCATGGCTGAGCACATTAATTCTATAGTCCCACCCTGCTCAGAGTTTTTCTCCTGTTTTCCTTTGAATAGACATGGATTTTAAATACTGATTCTCTTGGCTCTAGGTGTGGTGGTCCATAGTAATAATGAATCTTGATCTTAAGAGTTATTTGTATAGTTGCGATTTATAATATAAACAATATATTCTGAATAATCTATATTTCGATAATAATACGTACTTGCGAACTATTTTGTGTTTTATTAAATACAAATTAGTTGGTATTCTGCTGATATTATGACACGTTTATTTTTATCTATGGAGTGTGCTGAAATTTTCGAACCGCCTCTGCCTTAGGGCCCTTGATCGAAATTATGGGATGGTCCCTTGCTTGCTGTCAGAGAGTAAATCAGTTTCGTGTCCTCTACATAGTCATGCACAGTTTTGTAACTGCTTTTTTGGCACTAAATTTATTTATATTTAATCACACGAATTCGAAGTATACATTTCAATCAAGAAATTCCATGAGAGTTTTGAGCAAAAGAAAAAAAATTATTGAGAGAAGGTTATACAAATTTTTCAAAAAATTTCCCTCAAATTTTAAAAACCACTTTGTCACAAATGTTACTGACATCTGTGCTCTTCATATTGAACAATGGAAGGTGGGGGACAAGAGTGACGAGTATAACTATGCAACTGTATCACCCTAAGCAACAAACCTTCAGTGATTCTGGAACCTTGTGGTGTGAGGACATTTTCAGGAGGATAGCATGATAAGTATTTTTATTAGCTGTCACAACTATAACTAATTCTCATTTCATTTTTTATTGGAAAATTTATTTTTATTAATGTGATGCATAGTTTATTTAAAATACTTAACAACATGTAATGCTTTAAGTAATTTGTCAGTTATAGGAAATAGATTGAAAAACAAGAAACTTGAGTGTCACAAACGTTACTTTCTTATAGTAACATTTGTGACACAAATGACTAAAATTGAATTGTCATTCTCGTTTTATAGTCTTTACTGGTTAATAAAGTAAATCTATCATCATCTTTGTATTCTAGACTCTAACACCTGCCAAAATGAAGAGGTGAAAAGCTAGAAAAGAAAGTGAGACCCTGAACGATATGCTGTATTTTAAACTCAAAGATAGCTCTATCTTTAAAATATAAAAATTATATTTTTATATTATTTTTGTAACATATTCACGATCAAGTTCAAAATAAAAGGTTACAGCGGTTCTGAATTTTGACTTTTAAATAGAACCTAGTTTATTTGTCACAAATGTTACTCAATCATTATTCTTCATTTCACTTTTAAGAATTACGTACCTTCTAACAGATGAACATTAAGCACTAAATGTTAAAATATGATAAGTATGCATAGATCATGAAATATTTCTGGTTTGAGCTACAGAACTTAAATATTTGAAAATGGAAACATTTATTTGGTAACAAGTTTTTTCGGTAACCTTTGTGACAGAAAAGGTCTAGGTTCCATTCTTCTTCTTTTTTTGTGTGTGTGGGGCTTTAGGGCTCATCAACAGCAGGGTCATTAGAGCCCTTGGTTCCATTCCAAGCTTTCAAAATGTTTCAGGGCTTTATATGTAATTGTCTAGGTCACAAAGATAGTGTGCTTAAAAATAGGAAAACAAGAAAATTTAAAAAGAAAAACATTAACTTGGGTAACATTTGCGACAAATTTGCTGAAGATACCAAGGTTTTAAAAAAATCATTAAACGGTCAAATATTCAGAAAACTCATGATGGCAGTGCATTTTCTGATAATTCAAAAGTACTAAGATGGTAGAAAAAAATGAACGCGTGAGAGACAAATTTCATTTTTAACTTGGGGTCCACACTCTGCAGGTGGCCAAAACGGCATTTTTTAAAATCACCCTTAAATCAAATTGAATGCATAAATACTGTGAAAACAAATAAATCGAACTGTAAAAATAAAATTTCCGTGTATTTTATTTTTGCTTCTATGATAAGTGAAAGTACAAATTTTCTCAATTTGTTTGCGCAAAGATAATAAAATAATTTTTCCTACAAAATGTCTAGTTCAATCAAATTGTTATCAAAATTGCGAAATCGATGCAAAAATCAGGGTAAGTAAGTTTTTTAATATGTTACAAGGGTCGAGGCCCTAACTAATTTCCGAAGGTTTCCGAACACAATTTTACGCCGCCGGCACCGCCAACTTGAAAGAACCGGTTAATATTTTGACTTTTTAGTTCTTGATAAATTAAGCTTCCAACCAAAACCATATTCCAATAATGTTTCGAAGTACACAAAATTTTCTAAATGGTCAGCACATTTTGATTTTTTTTACTACAGTAGATATTGAGTTACAGCTCTTTAAAGTTGGGCAAAATGTTCTATCAAGATAAGAAATTTGAACTTCGTCCCAGTGTTCACCCAGTAGCATATCAATGGCGAGTCCTAGAGTAAAATATTTTATAACTCTCAAAATAAATTTAATATCACATCAAAATTATTTCGCTACGTCAAGTGCGTATTCAGGTAGAACGTTTTATATAATTCGATGTATCAGTTGACAGTTTATTTATTTATTCTTCATATAAAATGTATTTTAAATTCATTTGACTCATTTTGAATAGAGTGGCAATATCACTATTAAAAATTAATTGTATGAAATTTCATAGTACTCGTCTCGTGGTTAAACAACAGTTTGTTGGGAAACCTTTGATAATTAGTTAGGTCCTCGACTCTTAAAACACATTTAAAAAATTGCTATACCCTAACTTTTTGCATTCGTTCTTTACTATATAACTGGACTACTCGTCATTTCAGAATAAAAAACTGCATTCAAGGAGTGAAAGTTTGTGAGAAACAGAATGTCTAAAAGAACCGAGGTAACGTTTTTGGGTTTTCAAGAAAAACTTTTTCGAATTGTTCCACAGTTATTGATATTATCTAACTGTCTTTATAATATAATTTACAGGTAAGCTCATTTTACGTCGAAAAGAGCGACACCAATTTTAGATCTTTATGAAAAATAGTTTTCATTATACGACTGTTCAAAACATGTAATGCGCAGTCAAAATAGGTACACACATTAAGTCGCTGGAGCGAGTTGTATTTTTTCGAAAACATTCGCGGTTTTCTGCAGTATGTACGCCATAAAATTATAGTAAGATTAAACAGATTAACCCGAAGAAAACGAGGTTTTATGACAATATCTTCAAACAATATTCCTAATAAGACGAACGTTATAACAACCAGCAGTGCATACCATAAACACGTAATACTTTTATATAGATCACTAGAAATGTGTATTTTATATCGTACAGGCTATGAAGAGTTTGATGTATATATAAAATAACTTACGTACGAACACTTGGTAGTCCTTTGAAAACATTTTACCTCGTTTAAGATATTTATACATTTTTGGATATTATTTTACTGGGTAATTTTGTAAATTTTGTGGTGGGAAACTAATAATTTTATAAACAAGTTTATGAAACAAAGAAAAACAATACTTATGTTTATTTATCAACAAGAATACTATTTACATATTGCATATTCCATGAAATGAAGGTACAGGCGTAGTAAATGATATAGATATAGTTGATCACACATGAAATACACGAAGATAGTTGCAGTAGATTATACAAAACATGTGTCACTTTAAAAACGGCAAACTTCAAAAGTGTATTTATTTATTTTTTACAAAAATTCTACAATGTCGTTTCCGTAGGAACTTCAAGATACGAGAGACTGCGATGTATCAGACCGAAGAGGCACATCCACTGAAACAACAGACATCGAAAGATATTGAAAATCATGTCACCTGTCTATAAAATACTATTGAAAGACTTCTCGGGATAAACAAGTTCGCAGAACTGAATGGTCTGAACAGTAAATATGTTCTCCAGATACTGATGACGTTAAACCTCGTGTGGGATGACGATCATCATAAGACACCCCAGGTAGTGCTGGCCTAAGAGACTGATCAGCCTCTGCTGAACGAGGACCAATGTACTCGTATGTGGTATTAAGTCGCATGATGTCAATAATTGCCCTCCAAAACTTCTTTCTATAATTATCAAAAATCAAATGCAGACTGCACTGTCTCTAAAGGTAACAAGATGCTGTGTTTTCATGTCCCATTCTTGGTGCTTCCTTTTTACTTTTACAGTTCATGATTTTAAAAAAAGAAAGAAATATTTCGGGTAATTCTCCGCGGATCAAACTCGTGTGCGAGGGGGGATCCAAAAGTAACGGGAATTGTATTGCTGCTCATCGGATACTTGTAGCACCAGCCTGTACTGCTAAGGAGCTGTTGTAGGAACTCTCCTGAATCAGTCTGCTAAGCGGCGTCACCCTACAACAACGCATGTGGTTTCTGTGACAGTTCTTAGTACGTCTCTGTTGAGCACTCGTGACACGGAAAACAAGCTGATTCTCACGAACATGCGGCTGTGAAGTTTTGTTTTTTACTACATAAGAACATAGCTGGAACTATTGTGATGACCCCTCACGGGACTTACATGTAGTAAGTACGTGTTTGACAAAGTCTGGCATTACTTCCACTTACTTGTCCGAGGATCCGTCCTTTCTCTTTTCTGACCTTCCTTGGTCACCTCTTGTTCTTTTCGATCCCGACGCTATTAAGAGATCAGTATCTTTCATTTTCCTCTTTTTTTTTCATCCCTCTCATTTTTGTCCTATTCCTCATTTTTTGTCCCCCCTCATGTTATGTCCCCACCTCATTTTTTGTCTCCCCCTCATTTGATGTTTTGATTTGAGATATGTTTTGGTATGTTGTAATTCAGGAGGGTTTTTAGTGGGTATGGTTGAGTCATTCGGCGAGTCCCACACGCGGGGAGAGTCATGTTGGCTCTCCCTAGTGCGTAACTGCATTTTCCCTACCTATACATGTTTTTCGGGCTCTAATGACCTTTGATGTCGACATGAGCCGTAAAGCCCCACAAAAAAAATGTGATGAAGCAAACAGCGTACAAAGAACATGCTCGTAGTAAAACTCAAGTATACGAATAATTTTCTTGTTTTAAAAAAGAGGAAATGACCATTGTGGATCAGCCACGTTCCGGTCGTCCTTCAACTGCTCGAACCGAGGACGTCGACAAAATCAGTATTCTTATGAGTGAAAATCGACGCAAAGACAAAAGACGAGCTCGAAGACTTATCCGTGGTGTTCTGGAGGTCAATTCAACGCATTTTGATTGATGATTTGGAAATGCGAAGATCGGCAGCAAAGTTTCCTGCATCGTGACAACGCTCCCGCGATTACAGTTTTCGCCAGTTTGCGGCCTCAATGAAGACTGCTACCTTCACCCATGCGCCATATTCGCCAAATTTAGGTCCCTGGGACTTCTTCCTGTGAGAGACTTGAAAGGAAAGCGTTTTGCCGATGTCGACGACGCAAAACGCCATGACACGACGGTAGGTATCGACGAGAACGAATTTTAAAGGTGCTTCCAACACAAATAAACGTTTGGACAAGTGCTAATGGAGAGTATATTGAAGGTGATTTAAGTTGTATTTGAAGAGAATATAGTACATGCGTTTTGTAAAGAAATTCCCGTTACTTTTGGGTCGACCCTCACACTCTTTTTTGTGAACACACATCGGAAGCAGATTTAGAACATATGGATACATTTTGTATTTTTAACTTTAAATTAAATATATAGGGTATATAACGATTAATCATCCGTGTTATTTAATGAAGTGGTATTTTCTATCGATGTCCGTTCGGATTTATTTCTTCTACTAACTTGTAAAGAAAATACATACTTCAGCAAGTACTTACTTACCAACTAATCACTCTCCTATGAAATTAATTGGTATCTACTTTTACAAACATTTCACGGGATACCCTTTTTGAAGACTAATAATTCAACATAAAATATGAAATTATTTCCAGTGATAAAAATAGAAAGTACGTTTATTGTTATTAGGATCTACTAACGTGTAAAACATTTGGAAGTATTAGCATTTGGCATTACATTACTACAAACCTAAACTTACTTTTATCCGTTCTGGTATACGGCGCGAATAAAAGTTTCTTTTTACATAGTTTATTTATATTTTTCAGTCATTACTTCTTTCCAATTCTAAAATTCGGGCGGGGTGAATAGGACGCAGAATGGAAGCGGGTGGCTTATATTACGAACTCTGTCTGGTTTAATAAAGGTTCTACCAAAATGAATAATTAAAAATATAATTAGAAAATGAGAAACAAAAGCATCTTAAACTGTACTATCAATTCATGCTCCTGTGTGCATTCAGCTAGTTCTAATTAAAGACGTAAGTAGGTGTGAAAGTTGAGTAATTAAAGACGTAAGTAGTTCTTTTCGGCCGATCTTTCTCGAAGATTTATCTTGAATTACATTCTCATTAAATAACTATTTGAGATTAGGTTTTACTCTCGTACTTTTTTCGTTTGAATTGATTTAACTGCCTTCTAATTGTCTATGTAATGCTTAAATATGAATCGATAGTATTATTTATACTCACCTATGAATATCAATGTTTTACTTAACTCGGGTCGGTAATGCCGACTTCATGCACTAAAATCTTTTGTCGTTAAATTGATTCGATCGTACTCAATCAATTAATTAATAGTAACAAATTGATACCTGTAGAGTATTCATCAAAATCCATTGTTTCCCTAGATCTACTTTGCCAAATATTACTAGAAATTTTCATTAGTAAGTGATCTAAGGTTAAAATGCATTAAACGGGGAAAATTTTGGTGTCCGTAATGACCAAAATGTGTTCATAATACATAGCTCCGAAAAAAGAGACTACACGAAATATCAGAAAATTGGTGGAACACAAAGTATATCAATTCGAGTTTGGAAGTCAATCAAATACTAAAGTAATGACCGAAAAATATAATATCCCATTTGCCTTATTTACGTTAACTTGGTGAACAAGTACTATATTTTAAACATAATTTATTTTTCTATCTCTTTTAGAAGATAAAACAGGCCCGCTCGTGTTTCATAATTTTAATTATTCCATAATTATTTCAAGAACTTGCAAACCAAATTTCTAAAATGAATGAATTTTTTTGTTTCATATATTCAATTATATTAAAGTAACCGAAAAATTTTCTTTGATATTTTCACATGACAGGGAGTGGGTTAAATATTTTATCTGATAAGTTATAAATTAAAATTAATACGTTTGTAATGGTTAGGAAGAGCAGAGTTGATCTGCGGGGCGCATAGGAAGTGCTATTGTAATAACGTGCACGACGGAACCTTTTTCGTATTAAAAATCGAAAATAAAAATCCGAACTAGGAATCTCCCTACTCTTTGAGATCTGTTCCCATTATTTACTTTTGCATTAATAACTCTCTGACAAAATTACATTACGTTACTTTTCGATAACAGCTCTATTATTTATTACTCAACAAATAAAGTTTTTTTGGTATACAATTGGACTTTAAATTCGTTGTGAAATAATTTTATTATATTTTATTATTCCGATTCAACCATATCAAAAACGTCTTTTCCATTTTTATAAAAATAGACCGCCATTTTGTACCTGACAATTCTGATTTCAGTTCAGCGGGTTGAAAAAAAAGTTCCATACAAATTTGTAAGCAACTTCCCTCACTTTTCGACTTCTGACCAGCCCGCCAAGCACTTTGAACCACTGTGCAACGTCGTAGTTCCTTCAGAATATTTAACTATTTACTGATGTGACACGGAACATCGTCAATATTTATAAATCAGCTTATTGAGATATTACGAAAAGTTTTAGAGGAAGTCATAACTTCTACGTTTTATAATACCTCATATGATCAAGAGAACACGAGTTCACCAAGAATCAAAATTTATGTAAGGTCGAATAGTTGCTTGAATATCACCAGTGAAGGTCGTATTTTATAAAAAATACTCGTCTTTAAATGTTTCACAAAATTTTGGCTTTGATCGGTTGTGTACATTAATTCTGTATCCCCATCCTGGCCCGGAGTTTACTCAGTTTTTCCTTCGGGTAGAGGCGGATTTCTTATACAGGTTCTCTAGACTTTGTCTAGGGGCGTGTTTATTGTATCAATACATCGTGAATTTAGTGTTATTTCAATTCTTATGATTTTTAAACGCTATACTTAGAATAATCGATAGTTCGATAATAATTTGTACATGTACATTTTTTGCGTTAAATTACAAACATATTGACATTCTATTAGTATTATAACTCTTAGCAACTTTTTGTCTTATCTAGGAACTTTTGCTGAAATTTTTGAATCCGCCTCTGCCTTAGGGCCCTTGATCGGAAGGTCCCTTGTTTGCTTCCGGAGAGTAAATTAGTTTGTCCTCCACGTGGTCATACGCAGTTTGTACTGTCTTTTTGATAATAAAAAAAAAAGATCACGTCAAATTTGAATAATATTTTAAAATAACATGGTATCTCATGCAAAAGCTTTCGTGATCTCAAATATTTCGAAAACTGAACAGAAACTCGAATAAGAAAAATATCCAACGATCATAAGTTAAATGAATCTAATGTAGCAAAGATTTACAAGTTTTACCATGCGTAAACATAATATTAAAATATCAATCTAAGCAGAAGCGGCGTTCATTGATCGCAAAGTTGGTAAGCTGTTATATTTTTCTTCAACGTTGTAATATTGTTCTCCTTCGGGTGTTATCGGAAAGAGAGGGAAATACAAATGACGAGCACGATGATAAGACTACTGAGTTAGTTACTGTAGAACCCCTCTCTGGTCGGGGTCCAGACTCTGGCCGGTTAATCCGAGGTTCGGGGCAAAAATCTTTTTTTCGTTCTAAAAGAATCTACAACTTCATCAGGTTATCATAAATTAACAAGCAAATGAGACATTGTAACTCATTTTATAATTATGTATACACATACAAAAACGAAATAAACATATATTAACTTTGAAAACTTAATGTATGAACTCAAACTGGCGAATTCTCCCTTTCTCTGTGTCCGCCACAACACCAACACATTGCACACCTAACGTTACATAACATCGTTTTACTTTCTTGGAAAGGTCCGTCACACAATCAATGTTTAACTCACTACCCGCCAGCTATTATGCGCGGAGAAAGAAAAAAACAATTCCACGGGATAGACCGTTTAAGAGGGGTTCTAATGTATTTTATATAACTTCATTTATTTTTCGAAATATTTGAAACTGGAAGCAGATCTAACAATATCAACTGATACCATCTTCGTCGGGTAATAAATTGACACGAAAATCCGTATTATAAGCAAATCATGCGTTGTCCTGAGTGACTAACTGAATTACTCCTTTATCAACGCAGAGCAAATATTATTAAGAGGTAGGTACTACAAATTTTGACATGATTCTTTTGTATTGTAGCGTCTCACTAGGAAAGGATTTTTTAGAATCTCACGAACTGTTATATTTCTTTTTTTTTGTACGTAAACAAAGTTAAATTTTGAAAAACAATCTTAATTTTTATTGGGGTTAAGAGGTAGAAACGTCTTGAAATCATTTTCGTTCACACTAACCACATGATATATTATTTTTTCGAGAACTCACGAACTAATAATATCATCACGGTTTTTTGTATTTAAATTATGTTAAATCAAACGTCTAACGACAGACTTATGGAATATTCAGTATTTAACTTGGGACCAGCACTCCAAGTTAGTCAAATCACTGAAATGTATAATTGTTTTCTTTATTTCCATTACAATGGTTTAATAACACGTTATGAATTACAATGATGAAAAAACATTATTTAATTTCTATCAGTAAATAGTGTAGTTTGAACAATATTCAAGAACTATCTTAATTCATTTCAAGTAACCAAGAACACGTAAAAACATGGCCGAGCTACGCGGTTTTGTGATTTAAGCATCACACCTCGGAAAAAGTGAAACATCTTTTTGTAATGCCCGGTGGCATACAGATAACAGTACTGTAAACGGTACATTTACTACAAATCAAAGTTAACATCTATCACTTTTGAGATTTAAAAGTAGGTCTTTTCTCGAAAATACGTGTTTCCTCCACGAGACGCAATGTATTACACCATCAATTGTAATTACAATTATTTTCTTTAAATGGCCGGTGAGCATGTTCTTTAAGTTGAAATCACATTAAGTACACGTTACTGTTTATTTATGCAGATTTGAGATATTTTAGTGATTTAATTCTACCTACGCTAGTACTTCCTTAAATTAGCAAAACGAGGACACATTTGGTGCATTGTCGTGAATGTTAAGACTAATTAATCGAGACAAAGAGAAAAATATTTAATATAGGAACTTAAAAGCTTCGCTGGGATATTTATTACTTAGAAGCTCGCAAAGACAATTTTTTCTCAATACACAAAGGATTTTAAAGGGTAAATTTCGAAAAAGTACGTAATTTTGAAAAAACTATCAAAGCTAGATTAGCCAAATGTTTACATACGCTTCGTGTCTCTATTAGGTAAAAATATTAATCGACCATAAACTTTCTAGCAACGCTATGTATTTCTTGTCCTATTTACTTTTCAAAAAAATTCTTTGTAATTAACTTAATATAAATCTGTCACTACAACTCGATTTGAGGGACATGTTTTCAAATAATGCATTTCCGAACTTTTAAAGTACCTTGAATAATCTTCCTTGGAAAACATTTTTCTAAACATGCAATATCAATCGAATCATTTTCTTTATATATCAACACACAGAAACATGGATCAATTCGGAATACTTTGTGAAAGGAATGATGGGATATTGGCATAAATCTGAAAGACAAGTTTTCAGACGTCAGAACAAGGGTGTAACTTTATTAACTTCACAAATACAAAACTACAGAAAATTAAATAAAATCGAATCCAAATACGTGCCACATTGGCTCCAGAATCGTCACTTCCATGTAAAATTCAATGAATTCTTATAAATAATGACTAAAAAAGGAAGTAAATTAATAGAAAAAATTAATTCATATTCCAGACCAACAAACTTTCCAAAAAATTTCAGGAGCTGGAGCATTGTTGTAGCGCCTAAAGTAGAATATTTGCATCGAGAAAATATCACTATTGTCACTATAATATTTAAATGGTTTTCATTATTGCTAGAGGCAGTTTGTGAAATCAGTTCAATCTTATTAAATTTAAGAGTTAGATTAAGGTTTATCATTAGCCGTATTCTTCAATAAATTGATGCTGATTAGTCCAATGATTCTTATTGTAATTAATTGATTGAATGCATTCCTTCATTATTGAGGGTATCATTGTTTTCATAACTGGCCCAAGATTTAATAGGATTCAGGCACTACAAAACGTATTTTGCTACTTTACATCATTTTACACAAGTACTTATTCTAAATCATCCTACCCAATGAACATGAATAATTTGAACTAGTGAAAACTTTTGATGGGTGAAAATTACTTTGAAATAATGTTCTAGAATCACCTACAGGTGAAATTTACATCAAATTTTAATTGTCAAGTATAAAACAAGAATAAAAATGAAAATACACAAAGAAAGCGATCTTCCAAAAACAAATACGCAACCGAAATGATTTGGCTTATTTAATTTCCGTTTAAATAAAATTGTTCATTGCTTCCACCACTAAAAAATACCATTAACGGCACACCTTCGATAAAACTGACTGCTAAACAAAAGAACTAATGTTCGATTATGTGCGTACATATGACAATGAATAACGGGGATAGTACCCCTACTATCAATTATTACACAGGACGCCGCTCTTCTTCCTCTTGTATGAATTTCGTTCCCTTACTCCAACGCCATTCGCTATCCAGGGCGCACGTAATCGACTCAATGGCGGAACGGCGGACCATACGAGTCGATGTTAGCAGCTCCAAAGTGGGGACCCGCAAACCTTGGGGGCGGCGGTGGTGTTCTCCTGCGATAAATTGTAAAAAAACGCTGATATCCAGACGCACTGTTCTTATATATATAAAGAGTATGACATTTGCAAAAACCACTGCAATTCAGACGTATCAATCGCATGCACACTCGCAACAATGCCAGCCGATAATCAACGCTCGTGAATAAACCCCAATCCCAACCACACGCAATATAATATTGAAAAGATTAAAAACATTATTTTATTATGTTACAGTATCGTTTGGTGCATCATTAACCAACGCATGGTACTCTCCAGATCAAATACAACTCGTTGCTTCTTCGAGTTAGGTACGAATATGAACGCCGAGAAGTATGCCGCTGAGGTAAAAATAACACAATAGATGATAAAATATTATTACTAAATCTTACCTCCGATACATCCCAGAAGCAAAAAGGGGGCCAGTATCGTCGCTACAGCGATCAAAACCTGGTCCACCACTCCAGGAATGTTCATGAGGGTTGCATCCTCCTCGAGCAAAGGAACTACGATCGTATTTTTCCCGCATCATTTCAGGAGCAGCCCTATCAAGACCTCTACTGTATATAGGTTGTCCACGAGAATGACCATAATAATCGTAGTCATCGCGAGCAAACATCGAGGATGGAACTCCTGGCCTCTTCTCAAAATCTCCAGGAGCACGGCGCATATATGGAGTCGTTCTAGCTCCACGTGATCCACCACGCATCCTCATGGGTCCGAAACCACCTCCCATGAATCCCCGACCACTCTTCTTTCCCGTAGATTGTTCAACGCTTATACGTACACCCATGAACTCGGCATTGTGAAGTTCCTGAATGGCGCGTGCAGCCATTTCCTCAGTTTTCATGTGTACAAAGCCATATCTATAGAGCACATCGCATTCTGTCACAACGCCATACCTTTCGAAAAGCTTTCTTAACTCGTGAGCTTGTGCTTCGTCTGGCAGCCTCCCGACGAAGATTTTGGTCTTCGGTGGTGCAACTGATGTCCGAATTTCCGACATTTTCTCTTCTCCGCGACCTTCCAAGCACAGCTTATCACAGTGACAATATGGAAGATATTCTGTGTTCCATTGATGAAGATCGTGAACAAGATTGAACTATATTGGTAGATTGATACTTCGTTATCGAATCCGGGAGAGAGCTCTAGTGTGGCGCACCATGCGAATAAATTTTGAACAACAAATATGAGTTCTCTCTTACAGTACTCAAACATTTTTTAAAATTATTTTCATAAATAAACAAACATATTAAACAAACAAGAAATCTACATAAAAATATTAAAGAAACACGAAGATGTTAAGAAGCCATAAAACCATAGAATTTTAATTTTATTCTCGGAACAATGTTGCCACATTTACTCATTGAAATAACGTCGGTTTGTGCTAAACAAACATTTGACTGATGAAAACAATAACTTTCGTGCGAATATTCTGATGCGTGAGTTGAAGATTTGAGATCAGTGTGATAAAAGGAAGATTCAAACACTGATAGTGGTCTGCTCCTAAACTTTGCAATATAGAAGAAATTCAGGTAATGTGTTATAATTTCTATTTTAGTTCATATATTACTTCGTTGGCTATGGTCGCTGCAGTATCTAATCAAAGCCCAAATGCAACAGGAATGCTTCCAAACATTGTACTAGACTGAACGAGTGAAAATATTGACAGTGGGAAGTGGTGAACTCTTAAGTAATTATTAGGTATTCATTGAAATACGTACATTCGAAGTGAAGCGCGATTCTTGCTTTTTGTTTTCTTCATAAGTTTTCAAAAAGTGCAATAAAACAATTTTATGGATTTAATCTACATATTTTGAGTTTATACAATAAATAATGAAAAATTAATGAGAAGTAAATAACTCTCTTTTCTGAAAATTCGCAACGAGGATTATTTATGGTATTGCTTATTGGTTAAGAATTAAATTTGTTGCATAAATATTTCAGTATAAGTATTTCACTTGTCTTCTTGTGACGAATTCTGATGCACAGAACTATAGATTAGGAGATGGAAACTACTATTTTCTTAGGTCATTACGCAAGTTTGAAAAGTAATTATAATGTATTTTTATTCATCTAGTTTCTTTGAAGTTTTATGCATTTTTAAGAGTTTGCCATTCAGATTAGTTTTGAAATTTTTGTAAAAATGAGGATAATCTTACCATTTATAGACAGTAAACATAAGAATAGGTAATGCATGATGTTAATAATGCATCCTTCTCACTGTTCTACAATCCACATCTTCACTGCAACTAGTGTTGCCTGACTTATTTTAGTATATTTATCTTTTATTGAAATCGTGGTTTTCAAAAATGTTGTATCGTTTGTTATCTGTAACTCGAAGGTCCATTTCTATTTGCAACTACGAATAATGAAAGTAAAAATAGTACTTTTCTTGCCATGGTCATTCCAAAGTTTGGTTAAAATTAATTAAGTAAACCACAAATCAGCTTTCAACATAATAAAATGAAATTTTTAATGTATTTTTTTCGCTTGGTATGTTGAGAAACCGTACCTTTCTAACTCAAGAATGAAATAATATTATCGTGGAGTACCAGTTATGTAGTTTTATGACTAATACTGTATTGAGAACACTGTTTTCCGGATTGCATAGTACAAGGATGGTTCCAATACGGATAATTCTTCTCATCACATCATATAATCATTTATTTCTTTGTTCGTTGAATTGAGTGTAAGATAATATCCCTTTTTAGAATGAATATTTCTCGTCTGCTTTAACTAAAAAATCTCTTTGGGTCAGTTAACACTTTAGAGTCGGATTTCACCAGCGCTACGTAAACGCAGTTTACGCCAAAACGTCGTTTGAAAGCCAACCGGCCATCTACCGGACGTTTACCGCCGTTTTGAGAGTTGGATTAGGTTGTATGTGCTTCGACCATGATCTCACTTCTGGTAGGAAATGGATGACAAAGTGAATCGAGCACGACGACGAGCTTACGAATTAGCGTTTTAATATAGTGATGGCGAAATAAAAGTTCAATGCAAAGAAATAAAATAAATCTGTACGAACTTTAGCTCTAATACAATCGTGTACTCGCCAAAGGTTGTATTTATCTTCCTTAGGGATACTTTTTATTAAGGTAAGGGATATTTTAGTGTAATTATTAGTTTAGTATTTGAATTCATTTTTTATCATCATTCCTAATTTACAAGTCAGTTGGACTTGTAAATCTTTCCATGAATACACAATCCAATTAACTGTATAAAATTGACAATTATCTTACTCAATGTAATTACAAATATAACTTATATTCATCTAACGTTGTTATATTATACTTTATTTACATTATCTTTCGCCCACATTACATGGACAATAATTATTCTGTAAGTAATTTTTTTTTATTTCATCTAATCCAATAACTAATTTACCACAGTATCAGCTATGAGTAGAGTGACTGTGCTTATTACGATTAAACCTTTCATAAAATTTGGGGTCATATATCAAATATTTGCTGCTCGTTGCATTCCATTTCCTCAAAATACAAATGGTGCAATCTAAATACATATTAGTTAAAAAAGAACTTACATCTACTGGTTGTGGGAATATTACACCATCTTTGAGCTAGGTCTCCTGGATACAATCTTTTCGCGATGTTGCCGCATGGTGCACTGCTCGAAACGTCGTTTACCTAAACGCTGCTTCGTTGCGTCTGGTGGAATCCAAACGATGTCAAACTCATTTCCAATCGGTGTTTATGGTAAAAGCCGTTTCTCAAAACGAAGTTTTCAGTAGATTTGGTGAAATCTGGTCTAAATATAAATAACTCGTATTCCTGTTACTCAATCTCGCGGATTAGGTTTCTGTTGTATGTATTGATGAAATATAATATCCAGTTTACTAAGGACAAAATCATTCACAAAGTGCCTAAAATACTTTTAAATTAAAGGTTTATCGTAAAGGATATTAATAATTTAGTCCATAGAGAACAATATTTAACTAAATACGTTTTAATGTTGCATGTGTCCTTATGAAGAACAAATGTTACACTTAAAAATTCTGAAGTAGTAAAGAAGTTAGTATAATGTAGAAAAACTATGTCAATATTAAAGAGAACTGTATAAAAATATTCTTATAAAGGCAAATATAGAAAAAGAATTAAACACTGCTTCAAAATTTGCTGAAATTGCAAACCGACAGCCTTCGAATGCGACGTGAGACTACGTGAGTTAAACCAAAGGCCATTTAAATTATATTTTACTAAAAATGAGTAGTAAAGTTAATGCATCTCGAGTATTTCTTTTTCATTTATTGGAATAATTAATTATTGTACGTACAAAGCTAATTTAAGAAACTCAAATAATTTACTTGTAACAAACTACAAGTCCTTATTTGACTGGCGTCAGACACGCTCTTACGTTAGTACCGTGTTTCATGCCGAAGCCCGCTACACGATATTGCACTATTCATATTCATCTTGTTCTGTAATTAAGACAAGAAGTTGTTTCTGTTCGGGTAAGTGCACAATTTTGATATTTCACTGGTGAATGTAATAGTACATTCAAACATTTTCGTATAAGTCATTAAATGTATATTAAGTTGTTGGTGTTGAAGGAAAAAAACTAATTTACTATTAATGAACTCGCATTACGAAGAAAATGTTTTATCGCTATGCGTTTACTTTTGCTTTTCCTAGTGAAATAAAAAAGTTTTTCAGACCAATTTACATTACTTTCTGCTGGACAAGATATAAATTATTGAACTACTTAGAAATATTCAAGGTTATTCTAGAAGTGTCTCAGATTACATATAAAAATATATTAACACTACACTAATATTCCTTTATATATTAATCAATTTGTAAAAATGTTATTTAAGTTAACATTTCTTGGAAGTTGAAAAAGTGGTTAGCGTAATTTCACTAAAACAAATCGCGTGATAATTATTTGCTGATTTGGTCTCGATTTTTATAAAATACTGAATGACTATTGTTACATCGATGTTGACGAACCCTAAAGCCCCAACCAAAAAAAAATGTATTGTTATAGACTGATACCATAAGTCGATTTTTCAACCGAAAAGAAATGAAGCAAATCAACATCAACCAGATTGTGAAGATACCACCCGATGTGAAAGCGAGAGTGTCTTCTAGAAACGTGACGGTGTCTGGACCTCGAGGTGTCTTGAAAAGATCCTTCCAACATCTTGCTATTGATATTCATGTAAGAGCTGATCCTTTGTTAATTTCTCTTATTTATCGACTCGTAAATAAAGAAGGGGAATCAAACTCGTCTACCAACGAACTTTGAAAAATAACGATTCATATTTTTTGATTATACTTTTTATTGCAATGGATATTCCTTAAGAAAATTTATCTTATTTGAGACAAATTTGAGTTTTATTTCATTAAGATTGGATGACTATAGTGAAATTAAATGTTTAAAAAATCAAAATAAAATAATTTCGACATATATTTCAAAACGAGTTTTGATATCTACCTCATAGTTCACTTTTTATTTCAATTCAAAAGGGCCTTATTTTAGTACTTTTTATTCAATGTCTTGGGCGGTGGGTTGTAGTTTTGAGACACCTGCCATAACAGTTAAATACTGAGTGCATTATTTTTTTCATATTTATTGTTTATGTGTATTAAACATTTCAATAATGAGACCATGTGATTATGTCGAATATTAAAAAGAAAATATATTATTTTGTTTCCATAGATGTTGAATGCAAAGACTCTGCGAGTTGAAAAATGGTTCGGAAAGAAGAAAGAATTAGCTGCAGTGCGAACAGTATGTTCTCACATTGAAAATATGGTGAAAGGAGTCACTAAGGTAAAACGAACAATTTTCATGTCCTATTAGTTCTGCACAAATTGTCTTGGGAATTTGTACGCCTCAGTTTTCATTCCAAGAAACTTGGAATGCAACCTGTCCAATCTCGTGAATTACCTTTTCCCGTAGGGTTTCGAAAAAATCAAACCAAAGTCAAAGATTCGTTCTCAGTCGTGGCCTCAAATTCTCTTCAATAAACCCTTTCTACTTATCTACAGGTAACCTATTCTCCATAAACCTTTTTTCAATGGGGACAGAGCTTCTCCGTGCTTTTTATCATTTGAATTAACTTTCGCTGACATTGAAAAAAAGGTGGAGTTATATTGAGGATAGTGCTTCGATACCTAACACCCAATTCTTGGATGCAGTTAAATTAATATTTACTAGTACAGTACTTGTTTCACTTTTCAAGCCCAATTTTATAAACAGACTTTTGGTAGTCCTTAGTTCCCAATATTAGCTGAAATTGCTATGAAGGATTTAGAGTTATGCTGTCTTGAAGAATTAGATGTCACTCCTATGTAAGACTTGTGTATGACAAGTTTCCTGTGATTGCTGGTGACAAGATAGCGCATGATTTGAATGTTTTTAAGTGTTATCATTCTTGATTAACACCTATGAGATTAAAACCATTAGTTGTCTAAATTTCTTGGAAGTCAGAATTATTAAAGATATTGACTGGTATAGGAAAGATATATTTTCTCGGATGTATTTAAATTTTCTGTCAGCTAATCCTATGAATCACAAGATTAGTGTTATTACTAGCTTAGCTGATAGATCCATTAGGTTTTCTAATAGGTTTCACACAGAGAATATTTAACCTGGTACTAATGTATTAAGGGAGAATAGTTAACCGTCAAAGTTCATCAACAAATTTGTGAGAAGAATGCTAAAGACATTAGAACAGAGAAAGAATGTAGGGGAAAATAAAAATCTGGTAAGTAATGGGTTTATTAATTTAAGCAATATACTAGTAGAATGTGGGTACTCCCTTATATTAAAGGACCGTCTGATAACTTGAAACAAAACCTGAAAAAAATATGATACTGATATTGTCTTCTCATCCACTAATAAATTAAACCCCTTATTAAAACTGGGAACGACAAACTTGACAAAATTAATAACTCTCATGTAGTGTACAAAATAAATTGTAAGGAGTGTGACAGACTTAGAAAGATTTAGGATCAAGGAACACAGGAACATTGTGATACAACACTCCGACAGGTACAATGCCATCACCAACATTGGTTGGGAGGACATAGTGGATAGAGAAAGCAACCTGTTTTAACGCTTAATTTCGGAAACGTTATTTATAAATAAACTAAACAACCCCATGAATGAGCAATTGGATACTACGAACTTAATCTAATGTTATGACTGTAACTAAAATCATTGAGGTGTTTACTGTCTGGAGAGATTGCCTGAAACCAATGGTCATTCCTCAAACTACACGGTGGGCGGGGGGAGAAGTTCATTCTGCGCTCTACACTCTTTTAGTATGTGTTTAAAACGTATACTCAAAAGTCACGATACTTTGCCTAAAATTATTCAATACGACTGCCTTAAACAAATTGCCAATCTCTATGAAACAAATCCTTGAAACACTCAAGGAAACCGTGGTACGAAATTTTCAAGAAAAGCGTGGTCACAAAGAATTTAAGTAACATCCAAATAAATACTAATAGTAGTCACAAAAGCGACTATTTGCTGTAAAGAAATACAAGTTAATAACACAACAAACAAAGAAAAAAAATTCGTTCCACACGCTCGATGCAGAAAGAACAGAACAGCGCCACTAGAGCGAATGAATTGATTGTTGTCCGAGGTTGGTTATGAATTCAATTTCAAATGTCTTGCCAGCTGAACGCGAGGTATCCGTATCATTACTCTCATGGACGATGGCGAAGTAAAAGCGTTGGCTACACAGAGTACAGGTTCTATACCAACATCAAGCTAGTTAGACTAACAATAAATAAATAATTTAGGTCAAGAGAGTTGTTACAAATTGCTTATGATCACATTGAGGATACGAAATAAACTACTGAACACAGAGCATTTCCGTTCATGTTTTTTTTTCATAAGTTGAATTTCTCGAAGTAAAGTATGGTGACTTTTACTATAAGTGACTTAGAACACACACATTTAGGTTTTTTTTATTGTAATGACCCGACGGTAAATCTTTTATTGTAATGACCCGGTATACTTCTTTGTTTTAATTGTAACGAGCCCTTTTTTAAATATCATTGAATCTCAGTGTTGTATATTTTATATATTTGTGTATTTTTCATTTATTGTAGTCTTGCGAAGAGCCGAGACGTGGGAAATATAAATAAAACGACTGGTATATTCGTAAAATAAATTTTTTTGACTTTATATCAAGCAGTGGTACCTTTATAAAACACTCGTCCAAGGATTTTACAATATTTCAATTTAAAATAAAATTTCGATTTATGATAATCCTTTTAATTAAAGTAAATTTCAATAGAAATGTACAGTAAATAATTAGTAAATGGTTCACTAAATAGAATTTGGTTAAAAATCAAACAATTACCAATTAACAAGTTCGTTGTTAAAAATATAAAAGTTAGTAACAATGAATCTATAATATTTTCGGACTTAGTAAACTATTGAGTTTTCCTCCCCATCAATTATTTATTTATGTATTTTTCTGAATTATATTTACTCATATTACTATTATTTTACAAATATGGAGATAGGAAATCCTATTTCTCAAATATGAAGAAAATAATAGTCATTGTTTGACAAAGAAGTTCTCTTAAGACCAATAAATTATTTTCCCAATTTTTGAATCGAAAATTTTTAACTCTTCATAATATTGAACGTTGTAAACTACCATTAGTATTAACATTTACTTAACTCCTAAGGCTCTCCAACAGATTTTGACCCAGGGTCCATTACATCTCTAATTCGGCCCAGTCCAGACAGAAGAGCTAAGTCATAATATAACATTTCAATAAATGTCAGTCAAAAGAGATGATGAAAAGTGCCATTTTTCTTAAAGTCTCATAACCCTTCGTAGTTGTCCCCTTTTGTTGGAAGCACAATGGGTATTACGGTCAAAATGTAAAAATTAAATCTTCGATCTAGGAATGTTAATACATCCGGTATTATTATAATATTTTAAAACTCTTTTATTTTACGCTATTCGCTTTACTTTATTTTGTAATTAGTTATATGTTGTAATGTTTTCTATAGCATTTCATTTCTTATTTTTGTAGTACTGAAGATGACTGTTATACCATCGAAAAAGTTTTATGTATTAAACAATTCAGATATACACAATATTTTCCTCATTTATTTATTAAATGTTTTGTTATTTCTGCCAAATATTGTTATATTTAACATCGATCAATTTGTCAATAAACGCTATTAACTGGGGAACAGTTTTGAAAAATGTTATGCCGTTTTCTTTTTCATATTTTTAGTTTTGATTTGTTATTAATTGTCCCTTGATTTCATTTTGAATACTGTTTGAACACTTTACTTAATTTTTTACCGTCATATTGAATCCGCCACTTATGCTTATGAAATTTTGACTTCCAATGGGTAATCAATGATAATAAGCGATTGTTTCAATTACCATCTGTAGTTAAATTGTAAACCAGGTATGTCCAGTTTCTCGGACATTTTTACCATTACTTAAATCTTCTTACTCACTACAAGGTTTAGAACCCTGGTTTTTGTTTTCGATTTTCATAATGTTCTAGGCAACTTTTTGTCTGTCTCTTCTTGTCTTCTTAGTGTTTGGATATATGGTAATTCAGGGTTTTTTTTAGAGGGTATGGTCGAGTCATTCGGCAAGTCCCACTCACAGGGAGGGTCATGTTGGCTCTCCTTTGTGCGTAACAGCATTTTCCCTACCTTACAGAATTTTTACGGCTTTAATGACCTCGATGTCTGTGAGCCGTAAAGCCCCAATAAAAAAACTCTGGTTTCATATATAGTTCTTTATTTACAGGGATTCCAATACAAGATGCGAGCAGTGTATGCTCACTTTCCTATTAACTGCGTGACAACTGAAAACAATACAGTTGTGGAAATAAGGAATTTTATGGGAGAAAAGTACATACGTCGGGTGAAAATGGCACCCGGAGTAACTGTCGCCAATTCCTCCAAACAGAAAGACGAGCTGGTGATAGAAGGAAACGATTTACAGAGTGTTTCACAATCAGGTGAGCAATGGTCATCAACTTTATCAAGGATATATTTTTCTAATATCTTTTGCGATCTGTTTAATTGTGTGTTTTTTCCGTTTTGGGCTTCTGTACCATAGATACATACAGATTTTGAATTCACGGAACCTCCTTGGTTCTGCATTGGCGTTCATATGAGAGTATTTCGGGCTACTTGTTCAAACGAAACAATCAATTCGCTGAAAATTTAGTCGATGGGGAACGTATGTCCCCGAATGGCCAACTCTCCCAAAATCCACTCCCTTCCCTCAATCCCCCTCCATCCTCCTACAATCCAACCTTATCTGTACACTACTTCCTCTAAATCTAATTCTTTTTTTTAAGTTCAGTGTATCTAGAATTCAGCATTAATAAAATAATTCATGTACAGTATAAAAACAATACCTACACAATTTTACTAATTCCTAAAAGTACGTAATGACGGACAAGAGGAATGAAAATCAGATATTAAAGAAATGTATGATCGCAATATATTAAGATAAATCAATATTTATAGACGCACTTAACACAATATTATAATACAATCATTAATTCTAGATGAATATTTTATGTCAGGCATGTGAAGTGTCTTCTACATTTCAAACAAATAAAAATTTTGGGCAACCCAGAATATCGGTTGAAAATTACGTACGTGACTCAGCAATTTTATTACTTTGAAATCCAACTCCCGTTCGCATTTTCGACTTTTATTACAAAGCAACCGTTGAAAAAATCATGGATTACTTTCATCTACTTACACCCCAAGTTCTTAAAAGATATGAATTAGTTTTCACTTGCATTATAAATGTCATTTTCCTTCGCCGTAGTTAAATTCACTTTCAGAGCAGCAAGGAGTCTAATTTCGAAGAAATGAATATCACGAAGACTTGCCAGTGAGGAATTTAAAATCCTTTACAGCAATAACAACTTAACGTTAAATTACAAAACAATAGGGTACAATGAACTCATTTCAAAACACGGTATGTCTCCAGAATTGAATTGAAGAAAAAATCACTAATAGAAAAAGTTAAGAGAGTTTCTTACACATTACCAAGTTTAAGATACAATAAGAAAGAAGACTATATATTTATACTATCATTTAATTATTCTATACGACCATTAATGGACAAAAACTTTATTTTTGTTGAAGTTTTCGAAATTGTTTCATAACTTGATCGAGTCTTCATCACGAACGTAATCAAATTCGCCAGACTTACCTATATGACAATATTACAATACAATCATTCTTAACAATTGCTCGTGTACGTGTATCGGAAGATGGAAAAAATATTTTCTTCCCGATCATTCTTACTAAGAAATCATTTCCCCGTTTCACTATAGACTTCCACTTTCTTTAGATACTGAATACCCGGTGTTGCCAGGTCTTTTTTCGTTTCAAAATCAGTGCATGTACTTAAATATACAGCACGCACGTAATTCAAAAACATAAATAAAATAATGGTTTTCACCGTGAATCGATTGATGCTAGATACCGAAGGTTGAAACTGTAAACTAGAGGTCCCCAACCTTTTTTGTTTCATTGACCACTTGCCATGTTTTTCGGTTTTGGGTAGACCCCCTGCTTATCTGATATTGAATTTTTGAAATTAATGAACTTCAAATGCGTTTTGACAGCTGGTATTGAGCTACCCACTTTGAAAGATTTAAATTTCTAATAGTGTGAAAAGCATAAAAAACACACGTTACTTTTTGTACATTTATTAATTGAATTCAAATTAAAACCAACCAAATTAAAATTTAGTATCTATGACATAAAATAA
Organism: Laupala kohalensis; assembly: GCA_002313205.1. NCBI lineage: Eukaryota > Metazoa > Arthropoda > Insecta > Orthoptera > Trigonidiidae > Laupala > Laupala kohalensis. The sequence goes on from NNCF01127058.1 coordinate 171,199, forward strand.
CTAAGCAAAAAATAAATGCTTTTAGTGGGAGGGATGAACATGATGCTTTAATAATAAATTTTCAACATTTGGCATCAATTTAGTTTCGTTTAATCTCAAATCTTCACGGTCAGTGATGAACAGTCAGTTTCTTTTCCTTTTTAAATTCGTTTTTGTTAGGAGAAGGGTATGAAGATGGAAAAGCAATTAAAAACTTTCGCGCGATATTTCATAATACGGTATAAGTAACGGGTATAATACACATGACACACATACACTGTATGTGGATTAATGCATTCATGGAAAGCCAAAATTAAGATGAGATCCACTGTCGTGGACCCCCATTCACATCTCATGGACCCCAAATTTTGTTTTTCGCTGACATGGACCCCTTGCAGATCGTAATCGACCGCTGGGGGTCGATATAGACCACTTTGGACGCGCTGTAAACGAGTTGTTCAGTTCGGTTCTTTTTTCCTCATGTCTTTTTTGCTTTTGAACCGTCTGACTATCCTACTATGGTTACGCCCATACATCATTAGGCTTGATAGTCATTAATAGAGTGAGTTGCGCTTCAACTGAAAGTAACTAATTTTAATTGCTTTTTCTTCATACCATACTTAATATTGTACTTGCAATAATCTTGAAGAAGAATCATTCAAAAATTTAGATCAACTCACCAAGTAATTTTCTCGATTTCGATGTTACAAACTAGTTAAATTATTTCATTTAGTTTCACAAACTTTGGCATGTTCTTACTCCTGCAGTTGCTCGCAAATTTATTTTTGAGTTTTTTACCGATTCGCTGGCCAGAAAGTCTTGTCTTCCGGTAGGCAAAACATGTAAAATAAGGGGAATTGGAAATCATTGTATAACAACATATTTTGTTTTGCAGCTGCCAGGATTCAACAGTCTACAACTGCGAAGAAGAAGGATATCAGAAAATTTCTTGATGGTCTTTATGTATCAGAAAAAACCACAGTCGTTCAAGACGATTGAAGAGGGGAGTGAGCTTTAAAATGAAAATTGTTTCTAATTACTATTAAAAATAATTACTAATTTTCAATTTATTTTCGTGTTTTATTTCGAAACTTACTACCAAAAAAATCAATTTTACGTCAAAATAGTTCATAGTCCAATAAATGTTTGGAATTCAAAAAAAAATTATAAGTAGGATTGGTTATTCACGCAAGGTGTTAGATAATCTCCAAACTATTCTTTCCGTTTCATGACCACGTGAATAACATAAGACAGAGGAATAATAGTTGAAAGAATTTTCTCATAATTCATCCCACTTCAAATAATTTTCATGAACTAACTATTTGAGATACTCGGGAATCTCCGTACTAATGCCATGGCAATAGAAAAGATCGCAAGTGATAATGATTTTAAGCGTCTTTCCCAATTAACTCTTACTCCAACGAAATTGATGACGCACACATTCGCCATATTCGTGTATGTCAACAATTAGATACTGGAAATTAAAGTCAATAATTCATTAACTAGAAATGCTTCCAGTAAACTACACATTCTTAAATTATTCATTTTGAAACATTCCCGGTACTTCACGATGCGTTTAAAATAAAAATATTTTTGACCTTGCATACTATAATTTTTTTTTCGAAGACCAAAAAGCTATTTTTAATACGTTAATCTCTCAGATCTTCACAATAATACTTAAATATTACGAAAAGCATTTAATGTAATTAGTTATAATTGCTAGTAATCTATACTCGTGAAGTTACATTGTACTCACAATAAACGTGATCTCGTCATGGAAGTTATCAGAGCGTATCCTGAACATTGGGGGATCATATACTATTAAAATATTTTCAAATGATGGATTCAATAACTTCAACTTAAATAATCACTTTACAGAATCTTTTACGGATGATGTAACAAAAAAATTGAGTAAAACTTTTATTTCAATAAAAATGTTAGAACAAAATCCATTATATAATTAAGAATCATAATTTAAAATTCGCTTGAGGGTTTTCCATCTTCAACTAGATCATCTCCAAGAATTTCATCCACTACAACAAATAAACACTAACATGTAATAATTATAAAAAAGGAAAGTTTCGTAAAGGTTACCGAAGTTGATAGTAACTACCACAAATTCAAACAGATTTAAATAACATTGTTGCGGTATGGTGGGTACATCGAGCGTATGAATTTATGAACGGCGGCTAGAGACTATTCTCTAGGTTTTCTTGGGACTATCGTTAAGTATAGGCTTGAGACTATTGTAACCTACACAACAACATCAAACTGCTGATATAATGTGCGAAATCAGTATAAAATAATATACTATTTACTCAGAAGTTGACGAGAAAATATTAAATGCACCTTACTAGAAAAATACATGTTTCAGTAATACATCACACTACTAATAAAATAATAATATACTTGAGTAAATGCTTTTCCTCATGATACGATTTTGAAATACGTTTTACATAAACAATACGTGTTTTGGGAGTAGTAAAAGCACTTCTCAAGAAAAGGTTACAAAACAAACGTCAACCTACATCAATTTCTAAAAAAACTACAAGCACTTCAATAAACTCGAAACAATTGATGAATTGCCAATAATTAAATACTGGTATTCTTCTTCATGAAACTTTAAAAGTCATTACTACAATGGAATAATACATAATTTCGCCCAATATGGACGAGAATATGACCCAAGTACGATACGAAACGATGTCTCCAAACTTGTCAAGTCCCTCCTCCAGTGGCTCTGGCTACTGCTCCTAGTATCAATAAAAGTAAGTACTCCTACTAACCACTCCACGTGGGCCAAGTTGGTAAACCCAGCTAACCGACCCACCTACTAACAATAGCCTACCACCCAACACCTACCTCTTATCGCTCCATGTTGATAAGCTTTTCTACAATAACACATAAAGCATCTACAATAGCACGCAACATTTCCCATTTACTAATACTACAAAAAAGAAAGTCCAGCTCATTACCTGAAAAAAGGAAATTTGTTCAATATACTTTGGGATTACCACTCTTGAACCAAATGAATAATGTTATAGTATAATTGAATTAATAGTGATATATAAATATTCTAACTCTATGCATATATTTCTTTTGTGTACCCTACACCTGGAGAAGATATGAGAAACCACCTGTATGGGGATGTGTCTCAGGTCTACTGGGTTTAGGTCTGGGTGGAAATGGCGTACAGTTGTGGAAGATGAACGGGTGGTGCAGTGGTTAATACCCCTGCGATCAATGCAGGAATCCTGGGGTCGATTCGTGGCCATTTTCATCTGACCAATAAGAAATTGTTCGATTATTATACGTGCTGATTAATCGATTATTTCAGTTTCTTTTAGAAATGAGATTTCCAAATTGTCATTTAAAAATTACAATTTGGTAAAATAAATGTAATAAAATTTGTGTTAGAGATCACGACTGGAAGAGAAAGGGCAGGATTGCAACTCGCTATTAAGAGTTTATCTATTTATACATAGAGCGGGCTTGGAAGGGAGCTATGGTAAGGATGTGGGCCGGTCTGTTGGGTTCATGGCCCACAGGTAGAGATCACGTTATGAAAATAAAACATCTCGTATACCCGATGACTGAATTTTGCTTAAATACGTATCGAGATTCGAAAGTCAATCCCACAAATATTTGGAAGGATATGAAAACAGTATACCCAAAATTATGTCTAGTGACACCAATAAATAATCATTTCTCTGCCACATTAGAGCTATTAGAGAGGCTGCTTCCAAAAAGCTGCTACTTGGCTAACGAAAGGGTTCGTTTCACTGCGATATAAATGTCAATATTATTGTAATCGGTAATTGTTTTATAATTTTGTTTAGCCAAGTTTTTTATTGTTCCTGTTTATATTTTTTGTGTTCGTTAGTTTATTAATATTTATATTAAAATAATATTGAGATTTTCAAGTATTAAATTTTTACGATATTTTTAACTATTAAAACAAAATTACTTAATTTATTTTATAATAATAATCATTTAATATGAAATGGTGTTAAACCATACATACTAATATATAAATGAATAATGTGAAAACGTCTCTGTCTGTTACTTAATCACGACTAAACTACAGAACAGATTGTGATGCAATTTAGCAAGGAGATAGCGTATGTTCATCCTGGACATTTAAACTAACTTTTATGAGTATTTTAAAAATGTGATACGAAACATAGAATTTATTTTTGACAATAAATGTCAATAAAATCGAAAAAAAAGAGAGGTTTATTCGCTTACTCTGCCTAAACGGTTAGAGATAGGTCACTACTGTAAATGGCAACTCATAGAGCACTACAAAAAAGTCCGAGGCAACATATGTCTATCTACAAAAATTAACCTAAATTATCGATAAAACGTTATTAAGAATGAAACTTAAAAAANAAAATCAATCTTTATCAAATTAAATAGGGTCTTTGTTTCGAGCATTTGATAAAGAAAAAAACGTCTTTTAATCGTATAATTTGGACGAATAGTTTAGATTTTACAAGAGTTTTAAAATATGGCATCTCTGAACCGACGGCATGCCTCCATGCGCGTGCCTAATGCTGCTTTGAGAGCGCTCGATTCAATTGACTATAAAATCCTCTTACGTAAAAAAATTCTGAAATTTCACAATTTAAGTAAACATCCGTCGGATGGTAACTGTATGCAATTAAATGATCTATATACAAAAGCGAAAAGTCACTGACTGACTTATTGACTAATCACGAAATCTCAGAAACCACAAAGCCTACAAACTTGAAATTTGGCAGGTATATTCCTCTTAGGGTGTACATGTCCGCAGATAAAGGATTTTACGAAACCACCCCTAAGAGGGTGAAATACAGGTTAAAATGATATATATCCCACCATAACTTTGATTGTCTCGACCAATTTCAATCAAACTTTATACACATATCTTACAAGAAGCACATTGAGGGTGAGATATCCCTGGCACCCCTAGGGAGGGGTGGGAAAAGGGTGGCGCGAAAGATAATGAAAAAATCCCGTAACATAATTGATAACATGTTATCGGTGCCGTAGAGATGGTTAAGGACACCCCCAATGCTTTACGAGTTCAAAATTAGTCAAAATATGAGATATTAGACCCCTAGCATCCTTGCTGTAGGGGTGGGAACGGGCGTCGGGTTAAAATGATCAAAAACGTCCGATGTTGATGATGAATACATCTGTTTTGCGGTCGCAGAAGAGAAGAGTCACATTCTCAATGCCGCTTAAGTCTACGATCACCCCTAATGAGGGAATATACTCAGTTTGGCTAAGGAATGAAATGTAAAAATTATCGAAAATGACTTATATTAGAGCTCAGATCACAGTTATCGGGGTCGGTGTGATTATTAATGAATTTTCGAAGACTCCAAAGTCCAAACTTACTCCGTATACACCCTTTGCACCCCAAGGGTAGGGGCTGTTATTTACAAATTATCGAAAATGATAGGTATCAGTGACGAGTTCACAGTTTCCAGCATTACTGAGTTAATTGTAACACCCTGGAATCGTGTAAGGCTACATTCAGCCCCCATGGGAAATAAGACACCCCTAGCACCCCCTTGGTAAGGTATGGGAATGGGTAGAAATGTAAAAAATCGAAAGTTACCCATGCGAATGTGGAGGTCAATGGTTTAGGGGTCGCTGAGATTATTAATGACATTTCCGATGCTGCTTAAATCCACAATCAGCCTTATAAACCCCAGCACCTCTGGGATGGGTATGACGTATAACAGATATGACACCTCAGGGAAAGATATGACGAGTTCAGAATTGGCGGTATCACTGTGATGAATTCCCACGAAAAAGAATAAAGCTGGAGACATATTACAGAATTCATGCAGGCAAAGCTGCGAGTACTCAGCTAGTATAAGTATATTTGCTGAAATCATTTAATTAGAAGTTAATCATTTGTAGTCATTAATCGAACGATTTTGGCCAATTGATTAATCAATTATAATTTATGGACTAATTAATAATCGATATTTAGAATAAACGTTACCTTTATCAATTCTAGGCCACCTGACGAGAGAACCGACTAGCAGCGACCAACGAAAACCGTTCAATAACCGCCCTGCAATTTCCTGCCGGAGTACGATAGTTGAACCATTGTGTAATTATTTGACCAATCTTCGCCAACATCGTCGCTAAAGCCCTTTCTATTTGGTATATGGTTATAATTTAAAAAAAATTAGTTCGTCAATATTTTCGTTTTTGTCACATATATGATGTTAGAATTCATATTTATGAACGTTTAATACGATTTATTGAAAGAAAGTAGGTATTTCTGCACTGTGGTTTTTATGTGCAATCGATTATTGTATTTTTTTTTGGGGGGGGGGATTCGAAAATTGGTCGGCTGGCATAAGGGAGGTCCCTCCCAATTCTTCCAATAAGAGCACTCCCAAGCTGACAAACATCCCTGGCTCTACTTCCGTCACATTCGTGATGTACCTGTGACGACGTGGCACCACCCTGTTCGGAGCGACGCTACTGGAGGGTGTTTCCGGTCCGCGGAGGAGCGAAGGGCGCAACAAGGCGCGGACGGCGGCAGTGCGCGCGTCGTCCGACGGTGTGCTCCCCGAACGGTTGCGCGCCACCGGATCTGCCCCCGACGACACCAGCATGCGCACGCACTCTTCGTGGCCGTGATACGCTGCCCAATGCAAGGGCGTGTCACCTTCGTCGGTGCGCTCGTCCTTTTTGGCGTTGGCGTCCATCAGAATTTTCAAGCAACCAATGTTGCCCTGCGCAGATCGTCATTCGAAGGACGATTGTATCACCTCAGCCAATGATGAGTACAAAGGATACTGACAAAAGACAGGTCAATGAGAATATCTGAAGAAAGTAAAAGAAAACCCCGTAATGACCGAGTGTTTAGGACGAGGTTTTCGTTAGTTCTTTACCAGGAAAATGAATAGAAAAAATTGTATAATACCCTTCGCCAATTAATTTGTTTTCAGATAGCCACAAATCAAACTCCAAATATTAATAATCGTATAACGAAATATATGGCGACAGAGCCTTTTCAAGAAATTATTCAAGGTTATATCAGATACTGATACAGAATCGGATACAATTTCTAACTTGTTTATCATTGTTATGAAAAGATAATCAGAACGTACAAAGAAACTTCATGTCCAATGTAATAAATGGAAAATGTTAGGATGGAGTAATTGTTTTTTCACGATTTATAGTTTTTGAACTAGGTATAAAGGGAAATAAGTGGTCACAATAAAATCGTATTTTTTTCTCATTTGTATTTACCAATGTACCTCTTATTTCAGGCTGTTGGCTCATTGAAAACAAAAATCAAATCAAAAATTAATTTTCTTCTCCTTAGCTCTTTTGGAAGGCAAATGTTTTCAAAAGTGAAGTATGTATTTTGTAAACTTGCAATAAGACATTCGGGCGCGAGTTGAATCATTGAAAAACGAACTTAAAAATATTTTCATCGAAATTGTCCATGGAAAGGACGCGAAAATATACTATATCATGGCAGAATATTTTCGTGACCAAGCTTTTCTCTTGGTGAAGAATATGATAGATATATGAAGATGTCTTTGGATCCTTAGATAGCATGCATTACTTACTTTCAGGACATCAGTTTTGTACATATAACGTAGATTATTACTTTTCTCACCCCGATAAATCAACGGAAATAATCAATTAACAATCCCGGAAATTAAATTAGAACATGCGGAACAGTTTAGTCGGAGTTTAAGAAAAATGTAATTTCCCTAACTGGCAGAACAAGCCCCACGAAGAAAGGGGTAACGAAGGTAACGTGTCAAATATATTATTTCTCGAATTTCAACAAATTTTAATAGAAATAGATTTTCACGGGTAACTTATGCAATTGTAATTTTTTAATGTAATCATGTCCATTGGTCCCAGGGAGGTCAAAAATAAAAATTAGCAGAAAGTAATATTATGATTGACCTCAGTGAGTCTCGAATTCGTAAAAACCGGTTCAAAAAGATTTATTATAGTTCAAATAAATATTATGATATCTTTATGCACAATGAAAAAGGTGCATTCTCAGTTGCTATAGTAATAGACTGGGTGATAGAAGAAATTTAGTTTTGTTCTAAATACAGTTCCATATCTATAAATAAATAATTTATTGTCCCAAAAGCAATGAAAAACTGCGTATATCACGCTGAGGATAATATGCCAAATTATTCTTCAATATCACGGGTCAATGTGACCCACTTGTTACACCACCTAACTTGCTTCGAAATAGACTCTTTATGAAAAGAATTAACAAGTACAACGCCCTCTACGTAACTGCGTCGGTAAGTAGAGACAACACAACGAACCTCCCAGGGGACTTACATCTAGTAAGTACGTGTTTGGCAAACACGGGGCCCCGAGCTGAGTCTGGCATTACTTCCACTTGTATTAGGTTCCTTCCTTTCTCTTTCCTGACCTTCCTTGGTCACCTCTTGTTCTTTTCGATCCCGACGCTAGGATATCTTTCATTTTCCTCTTTTTTCCTCTCTCTAATAATATATGTAATGATTTGAGATATGTTGATATTTGAGCTTGAGTTGTAATTCAGGAGGGATTTTAGTGGGTATGGTTGAGTCATTCAGCGAGTCCCACACGCGGGGAGAGTCATGTTGGCTCTCCCTAGTGCGTAACTGCATTTTCCCTACCTGTCCAAGTTTTTAGTGCTCTAGTGACCTCGATGTCAACGACCCTTAAAGCCCCACAAAAAAACCCACAACGAAATAGCACGAAAAATCAACAGTTACTACACTTAATTAAATGAAACAAAGAAGCTCCGTTAAGTACAATTATTGGATACAGTTTGCAGAAAAACTAATATTACGAAAAAAGAGGCATTATTCTGGCTTTTTTTAAATCTACTACACGTGGGGTATGCGATGGGTTGTCTCAATAAAGCACTTTATTCCATCTTCAATTCGTTTTGAGGCACAAATAATTTTTGTAAAAATTACATAACACCACGAAAAATTTTCCACCGAAAGCAGGGCAGGCAATCTTTTAATGTGTGGGGTTAAATAGGAAATCTTTTGGTTTCCGCTGGTCCAGGGGGAAAACCCAATACTTCCAAAACACGGAACAAAATATTCCGCAGTATTCAAAACACATAAAATGTATAAATAACAAATGTTTTCATTGCAATAGTTAGAAATACAGAGCACTACTAATGGAATAAATAGATTTTTAATTCTTGAGGGGAGGTTTTACTATTATCTACACAAAAATGCAGTTATTGACACCATCGGGAAAAAATATGAAACGAAGTACGTACTTTTTTGTAGTGGTAGTACCCGGGAGTTAATGTGATAAAAAATAAAAATAAGGCAAGCAACCAACTCTAGATCATTTGGCTACTATTGACCCGTAACTGATTATGTTAATACAGTTTCTTCCATAAGCAGTTGTTTTTTAAAATGATGTCCGCCATTTTAGAAATTTCAAAACAATTGAAATCGTATGGTACTCACTTAGTTTGGGGGGTCACACAAATATAAACAGCAGACTGAACTTTGTCGCTATTTACCGGCCGCTGATCCACAGTAAAGAAGATTCTAATTACCACATTCATGTCATTTGAGTCATCATAGGATGCGCTGTAATGACAGCAGATGCTATTCTCCCTACCTTACTGGCAGCCCAATGCAGCGCTGTCCATCCCTTTGTATCTGGCGCGTCCACATCGACCCCTGCCTCCAGCAATGCTGTCAGAGCATCCACTCGTCCTTCCTTGGCTGCGGCGCGCAGAGCGTCTTCGCCCGCGGGGCCACGTACAGCATCTGGCGCGGCGTCAGCCAATGCCCACACTACTCCCGAAGATCCTGCCGCCTGTTGAAGAACCTGAGCTTTATGATGCGTTAAGTCAGGTCGCTCGATCTGAGCGCGCGGACTGGTGGTTACGAGCCTGACCACAATAAATGCCAAATCCATTTGATTGAAGTATAAGCTGCTTATAGGTCGACACAATAATTAAGTTTAGGTATATCCAGCGAGTCTTCTGGACCTCTTTCTCTTCATTGGCAAAGTAAGGTACCTATAATATTAATTCCAATATTACGTCAATGTCTTTAGAAAAGTACTTCCGTCGTCAAGAGTAAAGGTTGAATAGAACGCATTCAGCGGTTGCACTGTACAAAGGTCAAATTGTCCCATTACGCACCGCTTCCTCTTTTTTCTCAAGATAAACCCCAGGAGTTTAGAAAGCATTCCAGAGTTCTCTCCTGGTAGCTTCACTATTTATGAGAGAAACATGGAAAAATTACGTTATATGCAATAGACATTCTGGTGACATAACTGTCTTTGGTCTGTCGTACAGGAGTTCCTCGTTGGTTTTGCGCAGTATTATTAAACTCAACGCCCGGTCTGACGGTCAGTATTTTTCTTTGATAAATACCCAGAAGAATATGGAATAATCACTAAAATTATGACCGGCTCTAGGTTTTTGGACGTTGCAGGCGGAAAAGATTTATGCGCCCTCATAATCTCAACCTTCCCCAAGGTCAAACAAAAATGCGGTCTTATTGTCCCTGACACATTCACAAAATCATCCCATAGTTACCATTTGTTTAAACATTTAATCGCTCCTTGATCGGTAGGTAAAAATTACCCATACAGAGAATTGTGTTCGTTGAGTTGGACCCCCTGATTTATTTGTCCTGGAGATCCAATGTACATTAGCACAATGTAATTCTGCTTCAGGCGCCGTAGTGTCCAATATTCCGAATCCAATCCTATCCATTCTTGTTGAAAGCTACAAAAATGTGCATTTGTTTCTAGTGAACAATGTGCTACAGACGAAACGCTTTTTACTGCAAGCTTTTCACCGAGCTGCACGTGATTTTTACGCTACTGATTGTACGTCTTGAAAAACGTAGTCACTACGCAAACCAGACTACAACAGTATTTTACTTCTTTAAGAAGTCATCTTAAATAACAAATCGCTTGTCTTTCCGATTCTAAATGCAACCGCCTAGGTTGTCTATATAGGCGAGCCGGTCCTGCCTAAAATTTGCGTTAGCAAATTAAATTATTGCTCGTAATTTACGCGTAGCGATACTATATTTTACGCTAAACATTCGTAGTGCTACGATACAAATTGGGGGAGATACAATTTAGTAGTTTATTTTACATGTTTTCCATTAAGCATAATAATTATGTGTATTTTAGCGAATTTCTTACACCAAGTTACCGAACATTCCGTTATATATTCGCTTGAATATCAACGAGAGAAAATTTGGACATGTTCAACAATTCCGAAATTGGCAATGTAAGTGGTCCTTTTATACATCTCCCCTGTACTTGCATACATATTTCAAAACTACTCGTCTGTACTTGCAATCCAAAAGGATTTCATAAAAATACTACAATTCATGTAAAAGTGGGAAGCCACGGACCACACTAGCAAACACAAACTTCATGGNTTTGGACATGTTCAACAATTCCGAAATTGGCAATGTAAGTGGTCCTTTTATACATCTCCCCTGTACTTGCATACATACTTCAAAACTACTCGTCTGTACTTGCAATCCAAAAGGATTTCATAAAAATACTACGATTCATGTAAAAGTGGGAAGCCACGGACCACACTAGCAAACACAAACTTCATGGGGAAAGCATGGAATTTCTTTCTTACTTTCTGGATTCGTATGAACTATTCAGCGTTGCCATCATGCATATTCGAATGTTTTTTGCGATGCACCAACAATTCGCAGCCACACTATTACATCTGTATCCAGCAGTTTCGAAAATAAAAATTCAATTTATAAATAACGTTATATTGCGATTTGCCCCTCAAATCGCTCAGTCACACCTTAGCGCATGTATAACCCTTTTAATTCTATTACATCTACTTTAGATACAAAGGTTGCATGACACTAACCATACAAAGCATCAGCTGACCACGAAAACGCAGAACAGTTCCAGAGATTGCATTTTCCTTATGAGTTCGAGGTTCATTTCATTGAAGTTGGCATTACGTTTTTTACTTTACGCATCCATACAGAATTTTCTCTATCCACTTTAATATTAATCGAATTATAGTCCGTATTATTGAGCAAACTACAAAGTAACGGAAACACGTAACCTTAAGAGCTTTGATGATCTGCATGAGGTCTTGTGCTGCCCCGCTTCGAAGAAGAGCCTCCACAATAGTGTCCTTGGCGTTGGCGGCTGCATGCACCAATGGAGACTCGTGCCTAGCGTTGTACTTGTTCGGTGACGCCTTCCATTCGAGGAGCAGTTGTACGACTGCCCATTTGCGTAACTACAAACATAAACCAACGTTATTTGAAAGTCAATGAAAAAAAAACAGTTCTTTATTTTTCATAAATCACAATCTTCTCTCTTTCATTTCGCGCTAGAACTGGTTATGAATGTGTTGCGCAGGCAATACATAAGTAAAACCAAGTACGCAAGATACGAGAGCGCGAGCTCTAAAGTTCTTGTCAAATCCTGTGGAGTGTAAACTTTAGTTTTTCAAATTAAAGATTAATAAACTGGACTATTAATAAATTGCCCTATAACTACAACTTAAATACAGCTCTTTGGAGCGATATCACATTTCGTCGTATCCATTGTTTTATTGTATTTCTTGTAAGTTCATTACTCAAACCTTAATTTGTTTTTCCACCTCCGACTTCTTCGGAAGACAATTCTTTTTGGATCACTATTATAGACCCTAAGCACTTAAATTTTCCAACTACTTATAATTTTTATGGACATTCATTCGAACACAGATATTTAGTAATAAGTATCTGATAAAACATAACATAAATATTTATTATGGTTGATCTTCCTAAATTTTGGCAACTACTATATCGTGATTATTTATTGTTCAAATGTTTAGTTTTTACTTCAAGTTTTAAGGGCTCCTTAAAAATCGAATGGTAATGATTATTGAAGAATATAATTAATTATAAAGTCATTCGTAATCGTAAAAGATGTTGCACCAATACTAACAAGAGAGTCAAATCACACAAAAACATTTTTATTTTGGTTTTATAAAATAATATTTTGAATTATAATAAAGGTTAGATTCGTATCCATGAGTTAAAAAAATAATACTAATTATATTTAGAAACTTACTTGATTCGAGTGAAATATACAAGAGCATTTAAAAGTAGGAAGGTCGAGCGCTACCGTTGCGTGATTCTTACCTCGGAAAAGGTTAAACGTATTTTTGAAATGTTCCGTGACATGTAAATAAGAGTTTTACAAAAACATACTAAGGTCAATTTCCTACATAAATAACTTAGCTTTCAACATATACGTATTTTTAAAATAAGTCTTCGATTGTTTTTCCCCACAAGAAGTAATGTATTTCACCAATAATGTTACAATTATTCCATTGAAATGGTCCGTGAATTATGTTTTTTTAAAATGAAATAAGTGTAATTCTATTCGCTTAAGCTAATTTCAGACATTTTGGTGATTTAATTCTACTGATGCTAGTACGACCTTTAATATATCTTACTTTGGCGGCGCGCGCAAGAGCCGAGTCCCCTTCATCGTCAACGAGGTCCACGGTGGCGAGGCTTTCCAGCAACTGTTTCACCACATCTAGGTGATCCGCCTCCGCAGATAGCATTAACGCTGTTTCGCGATTCTGGTTACGATCTAATAGGAAAAAATTCATAACACTGGCGCTCTGTCGCAAAAGATTGATATCAATCGCGCATCAATATCTAAAATGGACACAGATTCAAATGCTCATTTTGTCGGATTACATGTGAAATGTTTTCGTCTGTCCAGGAATTAGAAGAACATTTTTTCTCAAGAAATTAATAACAAAATTACCATTGGTTTCGATCCCTCGATTTTCCCCTGTATATTTCCACACATACATTATTGACTTCTTTGAAACTGTCTGTGTTCATGTGGATTAAATTATCCTTCACAAACATCCCGAGGTAGACGGAAAAAGAAATCTTGCTATGCTAGTAACTAAAAAATTAATTTCATTGACGTTCAAGATTGCAATCCAGTATTTCTGAATAATTGCAGTGTACGTGAATACATCATTATATATTGATGGCTAGAAAATAACGATACAATAGAAGCTCAAGATACAAAAGCGCATTCATTAAACATGAGTTTAAACAAAAGAAGTAGTCGCATAAAGCAGTTCTTTAGTCTAAACCTAGTATACCCAGTCATGTAACTTACCCAGGAAAAAAAACCCCAAGAAAAAACAAACGCATGAATGGGAACGCACATTGTTTGTTAGCTTTAAGTGGTAGCACTAAATTATTTTGTTGTCCTCATCGTGGTCGTAGACAGTTAGTAACTACTTTCTTGACAATAAATTATAAATTAATATACTTTTTCAATGTCAGTCTAACATGCTTGATGTTGGTACAGGGTTCATACTCAGTGTAGCCAATACTTTTACATTGACTTCGTCCATGAGGGTACCTCGGGTTGTGTTGGCAATTCTTTCATATTTCTTTAAACTTTAATCAATCGCCAACATCACGGCCATCAATTTAATTCACTTACTATTGTGACGCCATTCAGTTTCTTTTTCTGCACAGAGCGTGTAGAATGAATATTATCTTTTGTCTTAGTTTGTGTTATTAACTTATATTTTTTACAGCAAATAGTCGTTTTTGGACTAGTGTTAATATTTATTCGGATATTGCTGAAATTCGTAGAAGTTTGCAATTCGGGTCACGTAGCCATATTGCATTATTTTCGGTAAAGTTACATGACTTTTCTTTATACGTGTCATATTGAAATATCCTCCTACTGATAGTTACCATCAACGGATGCGCCCCTTTCGAGCAGCAGTTTCACCAACTCAGTGTTGCCGGATTGCGCAGCGCGTATGAGAGGTGTGAATCCGTCTGTGTCTGCTGATATTGGGGAGCAACCTCTGTCCAGCAGCCACTGTACGACTTCCGCGTGCCCTCCATGCGCCGCAAACAGCACCGCTGTGGCCCCAGTGGTGTCGCGCAACAACGGGTCCGCGCCCGCCATCTCCAACACGTTTGCTACCTACCCCGAAAGACATCGTTTTGATATTGATGATGATTATTTGATCCCAATTTGATCATCGATGACGGATACAGGGATTATTTTCTTTCACTACCCTCGTTTACATTTTTTTAAAAGGAGAAAAAAGTAGAAAAAAATCCAATTACTGGTGTTCGTGGGAATTATTATCCCAAAAATACAAAAATATGGATTGTTCTTACAGAATATACTACAACTATAATATAATATGTCAATCATAAGAAAGTTAAGAATATTTGAGAAAGCGTGATTTCAATGCCGTTAGGATGAAGATTTGATATTCTTGTTTGAAGTAAGCCATTACGTATACAAAACGTACCGTATTTTCGACCCTGTTATTGATACTAACTGATTGCTTTTATTTGAGAATAGGTCATAAATAAAACTATTTATATAATGCCAACGTTCCGGAATATTATTACATTACGCATAGTAGCCGTGTCTAGTAAAATTTAGTAGTAGGTCTACGAGACTTCACTGTTAAAGAGAGAGAGAATTTTGGTGCATAGAATTCTCATACTTCATGGAACGCGGGTTTCACGGCGTTTTTTTAGATTTCCCACTTTCCCAACAAATCAAAAAAAAATCAATTGCACTTCAGTCAATGCCACATGAAATATTCCCACCACTTCATTGGAGGCTTCTCTTTTTTTCTATTTTCTTATTGGTAGTTTTTCTTCATTATGATTGTTACGATTATATTTTCTTATTCATGAGGTTCTCTGCACTAGACGTTTGAAGTTTCTTCCGTCGAAACTTCATATTCTCAATTTTGTTTCATCCATGTTAAGAAACCTTTCCAGGAAACATGGCCCAATTTTGACTCAAGCATGCACAGTAAATTGAGTCCCAAGTACATACACAGTGGTACTTCTCAATAACTGACATGTAAATGGGGCTTTGTAAAGAATATTTTGCATTTTCTTGGCGGGGAATAACAGTACTTTTGTTTCGAAATTCTGTATATTTTCGTAAGGGTATAACTATTCTTAGAAGTTGAGAGTCGAGAAATGTATATACGTGTGATACAGTGAATGGGAATTCAGAACAAAAGAGATGGTAGAATGGAATAACGTTGTGTACAAGAAATGTGTAGCACCAGAGGTGGATCTAGACCGTAGTCAAGGTGGGGGCTAACCGAGGAGGGATCTGGGGAGCATTTCTGTTTGAAAATCATGGTTACAACACAAATTTTAAAAATATTATCTTTCATATAAAATACATCAACTCATCAAATAGATAATCAACAATTAACAATATTAAATAGTAACCAAATATATTAATTATTTAAATTGGCGATGTATGCCTTTATCTGTTGAGAGTTGAGGTCTAATGACGGGTATAAGTTCCCTTAGCCCCCCCCCCCCCCCNCCATAGATCCGCCACTGTGTAGCACTGATGTAGAGAGAATATCGAAACGTTTGAATTACAAAATAGGTTTCATGCACAAGCTCTACGAAAAACAGAAAGCAGCGTCTAACCTGCAAATGTCCCCGGAAACAAGCGTGATGCAACGGCGTTCGTAAAAGTCGCCCTCGCGCGTCGGGGGATGAGCCTGCTTCCAGTAGCATCTCCACCGCTTCCATCATTCCCTGCGCTGCAGCCACGTGCAGCGCTGTATCGCCATGACGGTTGCGAACGCCAGTCTCTGCACCGGCAGCCAATAGTGTCTTCAACTTCTGTGCAAGACAGGATTCGAATTATAGAGGGTGGGGGAAATCAGGGAATTTCTCCCTTTCTGACTTTTCTTCCCCAACTTCTACATCTTGTGCCGGCACTTCACTTGGCGTTGCGTATTAGTGTGTTTGCCAACACGGGCAAGTGTAGATGAGATATTTGTCTTAACTACGCGAACACCCGTATTTCTCTTGTCGGTTTTTAGTCGCACATTAAACTACTCAAATAAGGTAAATATTTCCGTGAACCGTCTACACTTGGTGTACCGTGTTTCGCTTAGTAGAGTGCGCGTGCTCGTGATTCGTTGATATTCTGGTTCTTTAACCTATATTTTGACTTTTCTTATTCTACAATTTCTTTAATATGAACTGGAACTATTATATGGGCTGGGAAAACGAAACAGTACAAATATTTCTTGAATTATATCAAATACATCCCATCCATTATTGGTGTAAGAAAACATATGCGGCATTATTTTGTTATTTGCGTGTTCGGACCATGTGAGGATGGCATATTTGTGACATTTGTGAGTTCGTCAAATACTTAGCCAAATACAGCGAATGCGCTACACAAATACCTCAACGCCAAATGAAGAGCGAGCGTTATGTATATTCCCAACCGGAAAAAAATAACCTTTCGTGTTTGTCAATAGTAATTGAAAAAATATTAAAATAATTGTAGTTCAACTAATGTGGCAACAACGTTTCCTGGAATATAAATGCATCATTATAATACGGCACTCTAGACATAGTTATAGCAAGAAAAATAAATTTCACAAGTTAAAGGTAGGTTAATAGATACAGAGTGTACAGTATATCAAAATTGAATTAAAAATTACAAAAACTATGAGTTCGTTTTAAATGTCCGCCCCGAAATAATGACATTTTCTTGACAATTTTATGAAGTACTGTATTGAAATATGAAAAGACAAGCAGCAAAAATTCCTCCCCACAATTCTGCATTTTCTATACTTCGAACGTGGATGAAATTCAATTCGAAGTTTCTTCTTTCGTGCATGGGAAACGATCAAGTGCGAATTAAGATCGGAACAGACAGTACTCCTTTCTTTTGTGTAAATGCAAACTAATTCTTTTTTTCTTTCTTCAGGCTTTAGGACTCGTCAACGTCAAGGTACTAATTCTATAAACCTTGAAAATGTTACTAGTGAATCTGATTTAATGGGTAAAGAAAACTTATCATTCAGTTATTAGGTTGCAATTGAAAAATAAGTAAACCTCAAATAATTTCTACTTACTACTATCATAATGTTAATTCTCAATAATTTTTCACAAAGTTGCCTGAGATCATATGGGATGAACGAGAAAGGTCCCAATCTCCTGAGGATTTGCTGGTTCACTTTTACTCAATGGATTACAAGGTTTAAAGGAAGCCAAAATAAAGTTTAAAAGAAAACAAAATATCTGTGGATTGTATCGGTTTTTACGTCGGAACTCATACAGTTCAAAGCCAAGTTTCAAGACGAAAGTGGGACAAACTACCGAAAGAGATAACATTAGCAAGTATTTCTAATATTATATTATAGTATCATATAATAATACGGCAAGTTACTCAAATTGCAGTACCACTTTAGCGTGTAATACACTGAAACTATAATAAAAATAGTTCACAATTTCACAAAATCACATTTTTATTCATACCCGGTCTACTATAATACTACGTAAAAAAAAAAAAAAAAAGAAAATCACCGGATGGACGGGGAAAAAGTTATTACAATTAAGATGATATAAGATAAATAATTCAATGTTCTATTTCCATACCGAAACAGAACTGACGCTCACATACACAAACACGCCAAAAATGTAATTAACTGTTTCCGATTCGTCTTTCGAAGCTATATCTGACCTCCAAATAAAATAAAGCGTGGTTTACAAAAGTCGATTAATGAGGCGAGTACTTGGTTGAGTTGATTTACAATACCCACGTAAACGCTATATAGAGAAGAGTAGCGAGTAGAGGGGACAGTTGCCGGAAGAGTTACTAGCCGTCAATCCATGCATCGACACTATACTGTGTAAATGATCACGCTCTTTATAGGTATTGGTAGATAGGAGAGTGCATTCTACTCTACTATTCCCACATCTCTAAGCGTATAAATCAGACTTATAGGACTTATTTGCCTTGGTGTCCCTGCCCTCTGCTGCGGGGATTAGTCCTGTAGAAGGCAACGGGATGTTTGTGGAAGTTGGGTGCGACGAAGCTTCTTCAGAGAACGGTGTTGTTGTGACTTCAGACTCCTGCGGAACAATACGACTCACGTCTTTGCAAATATATTAATTACAACAAATTCAGAGTGTATCAGCGTAAGGTTAACAAATTTGCAGGAGATGTAGGGCACATTGAGGAGATTAAGAAAAAAGTTTTGCAATACATTGCCTAACTGTTTCATTCGTGACAGCTAAATATTTTACGAAAAAGAAACACTTTTTGGAAATTAATTGCATAGTGTACTTCATATCATATGTAGACCGAATGTATATATCGTAAAGAAGTAAATAATATTATTCGGAAAATCGTCAATGATTATAAAGACTGCAATTTGATAAACTTATTTATTTTGAACTTCCAACCATCACGAAATAAAGTTAGAGAAAAAATGCAGTTACAAATGCGTATGACCACGTGAAGTAAAAAACTAATTTACTCTCCGGGAGCAAGTAAGGGACCATCCCATCAATTCCAATCTAGTCCCCCAAGGCAGAATTTAACATTTCAACGCACTCGATTCATGCAAACATTCTAATACTTTGTGGAGATCTAATGGTTACTTTGCAGTTATGACACATGTGTTATTTACCTGCGGTATTTCGAGTCTTGCGACACGCGTTTCCAAATCTTGAAGACCGCGTAAGTAATTTTCGATTGTATCGATCTTCTTCGACAGTTGTTCCACTTGCTCTTCCAAGTCTAAAAGTCGCTTCTCTCTCCCAGTCTCAGAGTTCGTCATCTTCGTAATAGATTATGAAAATGGATACACGTTATTCGAAGTAAACAGATACAGAAAATCGTACTTTATTAACGCTTTAAAATAAATAAATTGATGAAATAAATAAAAGAGTACCTTCAAAATATAAATAAATTGACGGTATAACAAAATGAATGGATAGGACTGAATAGTCTCATTTTTGAAGTACTTTTAATAAAGTATGGCCATAGCAATGAAGTATATATAACATAACGTACCACAATTCAATGGTGAACACGGGAAAGTATTTGAGAGCCTAATCTCCATCGTCTCCCAAACGCAAAAAAATATTGTTTCAAATATTTTATTTTGAATAATCAAAAAATAAGTGCTAAAAACTAATAAATTTTAATAATTATGTGGCATAATATATACTCGAAATATAAAGCTAATTTGCGTATTGTTGCGGTTCAAACCCTCGTCCCCTCTTTCAGATTAATGTCTGCAATTGCCTCCGAAACACTTGCAATTAATAGACTAGAAAAACTGTGAGCCATCCCCTTTCCGGGGAGACAGTAAGTCACTTCTAGCATATTTCCTTCAACTTTTGGCTATTTTTCAATATACCATACAATATGGAGACATAAAAACATTTTGGAAGGAGTATGAAAATTATTTTTTTTCAAGTTGTACGTTTTTTAGTTTGAATAGTTTTTTTTTCAAGTTTCAAGTTGCGCCCTGGATCATGAATTTGAACATACGTACACTACTGATAACAAAAAAGGACCCATTTATTTTTCTAAGTCTCACGCTCTGACCGAAAACAACGAAACGTATAAGCAAAAGAAATATTTTATTAACATTTGATATATTGAATACTACATTGTAACAGCATTCGTGTTAGTTTGAAACAAAACAGATAGTTATGATAAACGATCCTAGTATATTCCCTTGTACAACGAAAGTCAAAAATGTTCGTTCGGTTCGATTATGAAGAGACGACGTTATCTTTACGGCGGATAACCGCAGCAAGACGTTTAGGCATGGGCGACACTAAAGGGCTCAATGTGCCTGTATGAATTTTCCCCCATTCCTGCCGCAGATAATCCTGTAATTGTTGAATATAGTGGGGGCGACGCTGGACCATCTTCCTCTTAAGAATTCTCCAAATATTCTCTATCGGAGAGAGATCTGGACTTGCAGCTGGCCACTCTAAAGCAGGGACACGTTTCGTACGTCGCCATGTTGGTGTTATCTTCTCCGTATGTGGCCGTGTGTTATCTTGTTGAAAAAGATATCGTTTTCTGTCAAACGATCGCTGCACTGATGGGCGTAGATTCACGTCAAGAACGCGTATATAGGCTGGAAACTTTATCGTACTCGCACAAAAATGCAAATAGCCAACCTCATTCGCTGCCATGCAACCCCACACCATTACAGAGCTTGATTTAAAAACCACGCGCTTTTAACAGGATGGATCGTTTTGATTCATCCTTCTTCCTAATAACCTTTCGGTTCAATATTTGCATATTAAACCTGAAAAATGGATTCATCTGTCCACAGTACCATTTTCCACAGAGGTGGAGTCCAGTTAAGGTGAGATTTGACCTACGCAACACGTTGATATTTATTTGATGAAGTGAGACATGCATTACGTCTCGATATGTAGAATGCATAGCCACACCTTTTGATATATCGACGCGTAGATGCTTTCGTAAATTGTCTTTCCAAAACTTTGCCTTGTCCATGTGACTAGGTCTGCGTCTGCCAAGTGCCTATTTTCACGAATATGTCGACGAAATAGGCGTATTTCCCGATCCGTCAACGAAAGCTTCCGACCAGGGACCAGCTATAGTGAAACGTTTTATTAATCTACACACTGTAGGTGTCAAGTAGAACGAGCCCTAAAGCCCCACCAAAAAAAAAGTAGAACGTTCGACCAATTTGGCGCTCCGAAATTCCATTTTGGTACTGTTGTATGATTTGATTGCGTACAGAGAAATCCGTAGCTCGTCCCCTTGCCATGATTCCCCTAAGCATTGATAACAATCGCATATTGCTCGCTCTTATATGCGGTTTACTTCCTCTGACGTCACTGACTCAGAATTGTGCGCGAAACGGCTGGAATATTCTCGTTCTTTCTACTGAACGAACGTTATTTCGAATCGTTGGGAGTCGTAATGTCCCTTTTAAACCAACATTCAGTTCTATCTTTGTTTTATCAGTTGTGACACTTGTATATAGTCTACCACTACATATAACTATGCATTTTAAAGAGTTTCGCTGACCCCACAAATTCTTTTAATTACAGAAACCGTAGTGAACGTGGTCTCTAATGACATCGATGTTGACGAGCCCTAAAGCCCCAACAAACAAAAACGTAGTGAACGAACTTCATTGACGTTGTCGTTGCAATTCGGTAGTGGGAGGAGTGTAAGAGCAACATAGTCGTGGGTGCGTATGCACGTGTGTGCAACACATGCGACCCCATAGCAAAGGATCCACTGTAACCCATTCTCCCCTATTGCTCAGTCTTGAAAAGTGCGATTTTTCTTTATGTGGAACTCTCCTTCATAATAAAAAGTTAAACAATTGACAAAAGCGGTTTAGAATGTTAGTGATATTATTTGTATTTTCCTATTCGTACAGAAGAACATGAAATTTTGAGTTAAGAATAGATTCTTGGAACCTCATAATGGGCAGGAACTAGGAAAAATATGATCCAATAGTAATTGCGATTAAATGCGAATGTTTCACTACGTCCATTGAATTGTAATGAAGCATTCGCTTCATCATGTCCTTCAACGAACCTGAGT
Organism: Laupala kohalensis; assembly: GCA_002313205.1. Lineage (NCBI taxonomy): Eukaryota > Metazoa > Arthropoda > Insecta > Orthoptera > Trigonidiidae > Laupala > Laupala kohalensis. Next base: position 193,615 of record NNCF01127058.1, read on the forward strand.
GCACATACTTAGTAGATACAACATACTCGACGCTATGTTTTTAGTTCATATACATGAAAGTACTCATAAGTACTAAGCTAAGCTAAGGACAAATCAAAGCTTACGTGAAGACTAAGATTGATCATACTTAATTTTTCTCCACCAACATTTTCTTCACTTTCTGGCTAAATTTGATTAGATAATGTAAAATGTACTTACAATGAGCTTCGAGGAAAAGTTTAGGTGGTAAATGTTCTGCACGCAACAGTCTTGTGAAGATGTCGGGAACAGTGCCAACACTTCTTCATACTTAAAATTTTTCAACTTTTATACCATTCTGTTTTGACAGGAATAATTACATGACAGATAATTCAGTAACAGTTGTTACATTCTTGCAAATTTAGTAGTTTTAAAGTTATCCAGTTTGTTTGTATGTGAAATCTAGTTTAACTCATAAACAACGCCATGTTTTGTACGCTGACCTTTTCATAGCGCAATTTCTCTATTGGAATCATATTTGTAATGTGACACTGTTCATTCCATTAGAATGGACAGTGGAAGATACAGACCTCAATAGTGTTTTCAAAACACACACGAAAATATTTACATTTTTCTTACAGAAGAGGAGGCACTGATTAGTCATAGTTCAGAAACTATTTTATCTTTTAAATGCTTATTCCTTGACTCGATATCGATGCGGCTCTTCAACTTCTTCCAATCCAGAAGGCAACACGATAGTAATTGCGCACTGCTCTTCTTTCTATACGAAAAAACAAACTTGGAAATTGTCATTTCAAGAATAAGGTGACAAGTACATGTTACGAACTGTCTTAAACGCGCAACTTGACAATAATATCAGATGATGAAGTCGCAAGTATACGTGATAATATCTATGAAGATTTTCTGGGATGCGAATTAATGTAAGAATATTTGATTTTTTTAATACAACAACACAATTACATTAGAACCGTATTAATATATTGGTATGGAATCAATATTCGGAGTCCAAGAAGAATATTTCAGACTAATTTCCCGAACACTACTTCCTATACAATATTCTTCCTATGCTGTATCCCGCATAAAAACAAAATAAAAATGAATGGGAATAATTACTTTTTGCGTTGCAATTTTTTTTTCGAAATAACTTTATATAGTTTTATAGTAATTGTGTTAGATTAAAATAAATCAAATATTCATACAATAATTCGCATCCCAAAAAATTTTCATAGATATTATCACGTATACTTGCAACTTCATCATCTGATATCACTATTGTCTGGTCGCTTGTTTGAGACAGCTCGTAAATACACTAGTCACCTAATTAATGATAATTTCCAAGTCTGTTAGAAACATATCACAACAGTCAAGTTGTGATATTTTATATCCTGCACATTAGCACAGAAGTTCATTCCACAGCTGATCAAAACATGGAAATCAATTTATACCAATTTCTCAATGGAGATTTTAAAAAATTAATAACTCAAATTTGTTTCCTGTTTTTTATTAAATTATAAATTATGTCATATTCCACTTATGAAAGCATCTCCTTCTGTCAGTATCCTTAATCTATAAGAGAAATACTCTGTCTTCATGTACTGGTAAAGGATTCAGAACACCGCATTTGCAAATGCAGGAGGTAAAAATGAATTCTTATATCAACTTAAGTAATCATTTTAGCATAACTCTTTAGAGCCGCATCATAGCAATAACTGCAGTAATATTGTGTAACTCATCAGAGCCTAAGTATATTTATTAAGAGGGCTCCAAGTGTTAGTCATTCCCCCTACATTTCGTCAGTGGCGTACCTACACCTTTGCGCTCGGGGCGGGAGTATTCTTGGAGGTCCCTACACTTAAAGTTTTTAGAGGCTCCCCAATACAAACGTGTTTGCATGCCTACTAGTAGGCATTCATGTCAAACGGCTCCGAAGCGCCAGAATAAGTTGTGGTTCCCGAGAGGGAGCGTTCGGACCCCACACCTGACACCAGTTGTCGTGAAGACAATGTTTCATTTGAACCCTAAGCCTGGCACCAGTTGTCGTGAAGAGTTTTGGAGAACATTCTCACGACTGGTTCTAAAGTAACATAGAAGCCGAGCAATAAGGAGGAGAGGGAGATTCAAGTAGTCGAACAACTCAGTCATGGCAATGATTTTAATGCTGTTGTTAAACTTACATATTGGCACACAAGCATCGGCAGCGACAGGCATGCAGCGAGAGCTTAGCTCTCAGCGGACCCCAGCTGTTTGGCAGACGAACATCAAGCGCAGCATAGAAAGGATCTCTTTAAGGGGAGTGGGGATCAAAACCGAGAATCCACAAGGCTATAAAGAGTGGAAGGAATTTAGTAACCATAGCCAAGCATCCTCTAGGCCCCTGGCTATAGAAAAGAGAAGGATTAGGGGTATGCTATATGCCTGTCGGCCGTCGTCCAGCGATTCCCTCCCTCGAGCTCTTTCTGTTGCTCGTTATATAGCGTAGCAGAGTTTCCCCCGTGCCAACGCCGCTGTCGTCTGCAGTTCTCTTTACGACGTGGATGACGCGTGTCATTGACACCCTCTCGAAGGTATCATCCCCTCATTGTAGCACAATTCCAAGAAAACCACGCGGAATAGAGACTAGACAACCACTGAGGTGATGCAATAGATGTCTGAAGTTTACTAATCCGAGCGTACGTTTTGTTGCCTTGAAAACTAAAGAAAAAATAGATGATTACTTCGCATGGATAACTATAGTCATCTATAGGATGGAAAACAACTAAAGAATCTATAAATATTTTCTAGTGGCAGTATACAAAGAACAAAATATCTTAATAGATTCGTAATTCCTTCCAATAGAAGTGATCACGAGGTTATAGTTTGTAATCTTTTATTAAAATTTTCTGTATAGTCTCAGATGAATTCTTGTGCTCATATTGAAAGAAACTGATTTTAATGTGTTGAATGTGCTCTTTGGAACAGTAAATTGGATCAATGTGCATTTGTAAATAAATGTGTCTGATGTTTATGTTGTATTTTTTTTAAATATTAAAAGACATGATTATCCAGACTTCTTTTGTAAAAAGAAAGTTAGTAGGTTTAAAACTCTCAATACCATCAGTAACTTGATTTATGTCAATGGCATAAGTTTAGGAATTAATTGTATAAAATAGTAAAAAGAAATCCATAGAACTTAAAATTGGTGAGACAGTTCCCTTCCTTTTCAAATAAATTAAAAATAGATATGAAAGACCAAAAAGATGAGTTTTATCAAAATTTCTTCAATAAAAACAAAAAAAAGATTTAAAAAATTAATGGTTAGCTGTTAATGAAGTTTTAAGAACAGAGGATAAAGATTTAAAAAAATAATTATACACGAGCTTATGAGAATTCTGATGTTTTAATTACAGACTTTGAAAATATATTTGAAGAGTTTAATCATTTTTTCATTTTGGTAATTACAAAATTAAGGAGTAGTGTAGATAATGAAATCAATTTTGATGAGCACAGATTTCAAGTTGTTTTTCCTATACCTCAAATAGAAAATTTGTTTTTCCAAATCTACAGACAGTGATGAAGTAATTAAAATAAGACTTTTAGACACAAATAGGAGCCCAGGTATAGACATTGTGTCAGCAATTCACTTAAAACTGTTTGTTATCAATTACCCCTATTTTAGCTTAAATTATACATTTTAGTTTTAAAAGAGGTGAATTTCCTATGGCTTGAAAGTGTGCAATTGTGATTCCTTTATTTTAAAAAGGTGATGTTACAGACATAAATAATTTTAGACCAATCTTGTAACATATTTTTTTAAAAAATAATTGAGAAAATAACAAGTATTAAATTTTCTGAACAAAAATAAGCAATGTGTCAGAGTAAAAAGATATCACTAGCTCATTTTTTAATATTTCATGTGGTGTGCCACAAGGTTCTGTTTTGTGTTATTGATCACAATTTACATTAATGACCTTTGTTCAGGTGGAATATAAGGACACCTAAATTGTTTTGCAGATGATACTGCATTTTGTTATACAGTAAAGAGTGTTGATTAACTTTTGTTTTACATGCTGAGTGATTTGAATGAATTACAAATTTGGTTTGCTGTTAATGAAATAGCTTAGTACAAAAACAAAATTTATTTGCTTCAACTTGAAGAACACAGAAGACCTTCCATTTAATACATTTTTGAAGTGTAATAATTGTCTCATAAGAAATGTGAATTGTAGTTGTGATAATTGTGTAATCATAGGAAAAGTACCATCTATAAAATATTCAGGTATTATTGTTGATGAAAATTGGAAACAACATACATAATCAGCTAAGAAACATATGTACATGGTATTATGTAAGATGTATTTCTTAAAATTTGCTTGTCCACTTTCTATTTTAAAGACAGTATATGAAGTTTCGATAAATAATAAATTGCAATATGGAATAACTTTGTTGGATGGTACCAACTATTCAACATTTGTTTATTGCTCAGAAGAAGATGATAAGATAGATTTGTCAAGTTAGAGGATCTAAGCACACCTTCCCACTATTTAAAAATCTAGAAATATTTCTTCCCTAAGTATTTTCAATAAATTGCCCTAAGGTATTATAGAAATGCAGAGTTTACATAAATTTTTAAAATAACTAAAAATTTGTCTTTTTATATTTGACAATGTAAGATATTGAAAAATTTCTTTGGCAATAAAAATAAATTCATGTACACATAAGCTAAGTAAATGATGATTTGCTATTGTTCTATTGTTTCATTTAATATATTTTTAATTTAGAGAAATAAATAGGCACAGTTTTAAGTTTAATTTTGATAAGAACTTGTTCATTTTGTTACAACTTATGTTGAACTTTTGTAATACACCTGCCATGCATTAGTCTATGTCTCCAATTCTTATTTGTGAAAGTGTTTTAATACAGTCAAGTACTCATGAAATGCCTAACCACATTTCACAAATGTATTTTATTGGTTGGTTTAGTTTGGTTAAATAATTGTTAAACTTTATATATTTTGTAGAAACAAAGAATTTGAAAAAGTTAGTATAGATCATGGTGGAATTACTCAAGGTGTCGCGTCGTGCATCTGAGTGGAGAGGGAAATATATAGACCAATCATTTGTCAGCCAATATTGGCTTCTGAGATGGTGCGAAGAGCAAACATGATCAGAAACTACATGTATGGTGGGTCCCGGTATTAATAACAGGTGGGAAATGAAATTTGCAAAAAGCATTTGCGACATTGATACTATTATTAAATGACTTGCAATATTCAATATCAAGAGTTTTGAATTACACTTTTTATTTGGATATTTTTCATTTTGTTTTAAAACTTTATTTTACATTTATTATTTACTCAATATAAGAATAATTTGTAAATTCATGCGAATGAAGCCACAGTTCTGAGCTAGTAAATATATAAAGAAATTACAACAACATGAGAATTATTATGTCTTCTTCTTCTTCCTCTTCGAGCATCCAGCGTCAGGTGACTCCGATGGCTCGATGACCGTGGTATACCGCCGCTGCCAGTGCCCAGTGTTCTTTCTTTCTCAGGATATCTGTCATTGGGTCAGTGCTGTCCCAATGAACTCTCGGTCCAGCTGAACTCTCTGGTTTGCACTTCAACAATATGTGTTCCAATGTTCTTTTTCTAATCCGCATTTGTTGCACGTCTCCGATTCCGTGAGATGGAACCTTAATAGGTAACTATTTGTCACAATATAGCCTATTCTAGCCCTAGCAATAAAGGTCGCCACATGTCTGCTGACTCCTCGGTACCAATTTGGCGGGGCTGGTTCTTTTTGGATATCAAACAGGGCCCGTCCTGTGGTTTCAGCGCTCCACCTGTAGACCCATTCATCGTTTATGAGTTTCTCGATCGTCCTTTTGCATTTCTTTAGGGAGTATTGAGTTGGCAGAACAGGCCCCATTGTAGCTGCTGCCTTCGCTATCCTATCCGCCTGTTCATTACCTCGCAGACCGCAGTGGGATGGTGTCCATTGAAAGGTGATGTTCTTTCCGTTTTTGTTAAGTTCTTGTAGTAGATATTTAGTTTCTTCTGTTCGAAAATAATAATCTCGGGGCTCGTAATCCTGAAGTTCTTAAATGGCTGATTTTGAATCTGTAAGAATGCATATATTTTTGTCTGGTGAATTTACACAACTCACTAAAACTTATTATGTTACATTCAAAAGATTGTTGAAATATATTTGGTCATTGTATATTTGAAAGTAATTGTTGCGATATCTTTAGATGACAGTTTTGAATCTGACATTATGAATTTGTTCCTTCACAAACTTTGCAACCACATTAACATGTTTAAATCCAATGCACTATTTACTCGTAAGTAATTAATCACTCGAACTTTTAGAATTCAAAAGAGAATAGTTCGGATTATATATAAATCTCACCCCCAAAATTCATGTAAACCTTTATTAGAAAATTAAATATTCTCCCTCTCCCTTGCATATACATTTATGAAGTAGTCGTGTTTGTTAAGACAGAACTTTTCAAGTCCCACTCCTGCTTTAAAAGAAATAGTCTAGTTGTAACACTGTAATAAGGCTAATATTCATCGTCCTGGTGTGTCAACAATTCTTTGCCAAAGAGTCCCTTATCATTCAGGAACAATTTTGCGTAATTCCCTTCCCAAAAATCTAAAAGTTATAAATAAATTGAATCTCTTTAAATCCACAGTTAAAATCTTTTTAATGTGCTATTGTTTCCATAGTGTGAAAGAATTTACACATTTTAATAAAAGAAGTTAATGCGACTTTCAGTTTCCTAATAAATATTGTTTTCCACATTACTTCAGATGATGTAGGTGATATTAATATCTCTTATACTTTATCACACCATTGTTATAGTACTCTATATACTGATTAAATTCCTTTTTTCATGCATGTTGATTTTGCTCCTTTTGTGTTTAATAGTTTATTTCTAACTGTATTAACTATGAAGGTGAAATTAGTTAAGGAACATCTCCAAGTTACCCGCTTTGCTAGCTGGGGCTACCACTCTTCCAAGTTGAGTGTGTGGTTGACAAATTATAATAATAATTTATTGTATAATAAAGTTTCACTGAAATAAACACATGTTAAGAATTTATTCCTGGATATGCGTATGTAAAAGTTCTTACCATGTTACGTTGAGTTTAAATAGCTTTTATCACAATAATACAGAGTCCATAAAATTAAAGATCATTAGTGTTATCTTAGATTTTACAAACCTTTAACAATTTAGTTTCTCTTAATCTATAAATTTCCTTCAAAGATTAAGTAATACCACTAAAAACCACAAAATTTTACTTGTTAATACCAAACATGTAATTCTTGCCATTACACCATAAGTATTTTTAATTTGATGGTATTTTTCTTCCCTGACCTATTGTCCTTTACAATACTTGCACCTTTTTGGTAAGACATTACAAGAAAGCCGGTAAACCAAACAGAGACATTGACATAACCAGAAGAAACTACTACAAATATGAAAATTTTAGATAGTAAGAATGAATTCCTTTTAGATTTTACAGTAAAATGATATATGCAAGTACTTTATAACATTTTTTTCCTATAGCACCCATTCACAAAAGGTATTAACCCCAAGGCCAACAATTCACAATACACCATCAATGTATTCACCCTTTTTATTTATTACAACCGATGTACAGGCCAAGAGGCCTGCTCTTCCATCATACCATTGGACTTGAGTAAGGGAATTGGGAAGGGGAGAAGTTAGTTGACAGGATACTGAACCGACATTTGTCTGGAGTAGATGAGGGAAACCCCAGCTGAAAACCTCAGTTTGGCGAGCAGGGTTTGAACCTATGCTCTACCGCTCAGTGGGATCGTGGAAGCGAAGACACTACCACGAGACCACTGCTGTCAGTAAATTTATCTTATAATTTCAAGATTTCTCCGCTGATAAGTTATTTTTACATTTTGTAGCCTCAAGTACTCGTGTTCACTTCCCACATTTTGTGATGTCATAGAGCGAACAAGCAACATTCTTTCCTTGAATTCCAAATACAGTCCCACCTTCTGAATTAGGGGTAATTTCCTCAAAGATGGGAAGACTGTTTGGATAAATATACATGACCACCGAGTCCCAACCAACAATAATTCTAATTATGTCCTTACCTCACCACCAAGTGAATATATTTGAGGATGGTGGCAATAACTTTCAAAATACATGTTTTATTAAAACTGAAATAATGTAAGGTCATGAGAGATTAACTAATTTAGTGCCCTGTATTAATAGTGTAAGATCAGGGTAACATCTCCTATGATAATCCAACTGATATACAAAATTTAATTTAAGTTTTCGACTGAAATTTTATGTACTTTCAATACGTAACCTTTGTTAAGAATTCCTTCATTAGATAAGAATTATTATGGAAGTAAAAGAAAAATATATTGAATAAACATGAACACTAGAGTGAAATAAAATATTTTTAATAGCATCTCCGTAGTAAATTAACAAATATTTATACTGTTCACATTTATGAGTGTACAAGTAAAAATACATAACAATTTTTTTTTCTTTTTAATACAACTAGTGACTGATACAAATATCTCAATTCAATTATTTAAACTGAGATAACAATCAAACAAGAATTCTCGTTCATTATTCTGTTTGACATATTCAATCCATTAAAATACTCAGATCAATTCAAAGAATGAAAACAAAAATATAGAACATTCAATGTTGAATGAACACAAATAAATAATATCATACACTCACACAATCAATTATACTCTCCAATCATAAGTCTTCTTCACAGCCAACAAGGAGATAAGAGCAACTGTCAACTAATTATGTCGCTGACAAATAATCAGCTGCCAAATGCTGTTGATCCACATTGTATGCAGTTACAAATCTGTACACTTTCTGTCCATCTGGAGTCACAAATTCTAGAGTCTGATCACTTCCTACAAGAGCCAACATGTCTGCAGCACCAACTTGGGCAGTTCCAGTTTGTTCAGCATCCTAAAACAAAAACCGCTCTCAGATTGCTATAAAAGCTAAGCTTCTGAAATTCATAAATATATAGACAAAAAAGTTCCTATAAACTTGTTTGTCTGGGACAAACCACATCTCAGTAGACATATCTACCAACATTTTGGACATCTTGCTGCGGCCTTCTTGAGGCTTAGATCTGTACCATTATGATATTACCCTGATAAAAGGTCACCACAAGATGGCCAAAACATTGGTTGTTAAGTCTACAGAGAAGCCTTTGGTCCCAGACAAACAAGTTTATATTGACTCCAGCCATGGAAGCATACGCTAACAAAAAAGTTCCTGTTCTAGTCCCAAATGGTTCCTGATATTTCGCAGAGACATGAGCTACAAGATTTCCAACACTTGGTGTGAGGAAATCATGGTTACACAAGTGGGGATGGAAGAGACTAATGCCATGTGGAAGCCTCAGAAAATACATAATGATCCTACAACTATTTCTGTGAAACATCATTTTTAGTTCCACCACTTTCTGTACATTGTAAAACTTGATCTCCAGCATTGTATTTCCATCATGTTTATACTAATATCTCGTGTATAAGCAAGATTTATCAGGACTTTTTCCTTTGATCAAAAGTGACTAAGTTAACAATGAATATGCCAAAATCATTGAATTATTCTCCAAGTATTGAATTTTTGTGAATTACATCATTCAAATTTGTATGTGCACAAATCGTGGAATAATTGAACTTCTCATTTCCCATACATAACAAGTTACTTCCTTACCCTTAATATGTGCAAAAGAGGGACATTACTGTTCATGTAAATACTCACCGGAATATCAGGAACTTCAGCACCTCTCTCAGCAACAGCAGGCAAATGGGATGCAAGACCTCCAGCAAAAGACTGTTCTTCAGCAGTAGCAAGATGGAAATTAGCACCGGAAACTTCAATAGATTGGACATTACCAGCAGGCAGCTACAGAAGAAGCTCGTGATATGAAAATACACTCAGCCAAGTATTAATAAATTTATTCTTGAAGAGACATACCCCATCCTGGATTGTGAACTGAATTGCATTGCCATCTTGATCTGTGACATGCAATTGCGGTTCAAGCTGAATAGTGGCTGCCTGGGAAAGCTGATCCAACTGGAGATGATGGGCAGATGCTTCATGATCTGTTTCCTCCTCTTGAGGTTCAACATCTGTGAGCCTCAGGGGATCTCTCTAAATCATATTGTACAAAAAGACTTGAGTAAGATGTCATAAATGGTGTAAAATATTTGAGACCGACTGACATTGAATTTCAGCTGAAACCAAAACTTCAGCTTCTGTTCTGGTTTCGTCTAAATCCTAAACTCATTTAGACAAGTTAAATTTACATTATTTCCTGAAATCTAATACTCTCTCAATACTTACAAGGAAACTTGTACAACTTAACATTCTTACTTTGTGTTTTCCTTGCTTAATCAGGTTAAATTAAATACTACAATTTAATTAGTCTAAAGTTATATTAAGATCCAATATTTCTTAAACTACTAGTACTGAACTCTACTGAACAAATCTGTCAAATTTTCAATAGTTTTTAAATATCACAATAGCAATCTTAATACTCCAAAAAATCCACTCTCTTCTATTTATATTCTTTGGAAAAAAGCAATGCAATATAAATAATCTTAACTAATCAGCAATATAAACTATTGATGTAACATTCTTGAGAAACAATACTAAAATATTACAAACTCTTTCAACTTTGTACAACAAGCTGAACATGGCGTGACAATTCATGAATGCAAGTTTTGATTGGTCTTTTACCAAAACCAAAATTCCTGCTGAAACTAGTTTATGGCCAAAACTGTCTGGAATCGAAACTTCAGTCTGTCACTAGATTTCATATATTGCGAGCAGCAAATTCTTCCAACAATTAATGTGCCGAAGGTAAAGAATTATTGCAGAATTAATGGAAGTGTGGTAATTTAACACTTGTGTGTGAGCAGAAGTATTATATTAATTTTAATATTTAATGTATGTATTATTCTTAATGTCAAATTAAGTTTCCCATTATAAATTATTTTATTTTTACCCCTGCATAATTCTGCCCATAAAAGTGTGTACAATACAAGAATAAATACAGTAAAAACAATAAAAATACTCCCCATGCAAAAATATTTCTTGAAATATTTTATCAGATTTTATGCCACATATCTTCCAACAAGAATTTATATTTATAAGTAAATTTATGAATATCTACTCATCAGGAATCATCAATAGTAAAAACAAACAAACAAATGTTCATAGTACTGCCACTCAATTGTTGGAGACTATTGATAATTCCAAAGGTCTGTTTACTCAGAAGTTTTTCACAATATACTTCATAAAGAACTTTTCTATTTCTTACTTCAAATTAGTGAAAATTGGGAGAATTTAAAAATTATAAAATCATAAATAGGAGGAGAAAATTACATTTTAATCATAGGAATATTGAAGATATAAAAATGAAAACTGTTAAACGCAAATTCTGAGAACATAAAAGCAGGGATCTATTGCAATTTGTTTGGAAAAGAAGATGACCAATTTTAAGGAATAAAGGCAAATAATATAATCCAAAATTATCAAAACCAATACTAAGCAATAAAGGCTCAAGTGAAAAAAATAGCCCTACCTTATCTTCGTGTAAACCTGCAGCTTCATCTTGAATACCATCTACTATATGAAGTGTTCGAGCTTCACCAGGATCTTCTGGGTCTTGATATGTAACATAAATTATTTGCTGAATACTATCATCTTCCTTCTTCACACCTTCTCCAACAACAGCATCTCCTTCATCTCCGTCACCTTTCGCAGTTTCACTAAGGTGACTTCGAATAATATTCCAAACAGTTCCGTCAACTGGTACCGCTTCTTGAGGTACTACACTTTCTTCTTCTTTTATGTCTCTATGTACCTGTGAATGTGAATAAATGAAAATACAATGGAACTAAGAAACAACATCTCAAAGAGTAGTTAGAGTTTCAACGGTTCACAGTAAATTTGATATTCTATCATGATGTGATCCTGCGAAGTCATTTTCTATAATATTGACAAGGAAACAATTGAAATTAACAATACTTCATATTAATATTTTTTATCTTCATACATACAACTGGGCCAACTTTCAATAACAGGTCTAAATTTTCATATCACTAGTGATTTGTTTCAAAAAATTAGAAAGCCAATTGTATGTGTCTCCTACTCTAACAATACACCTGACTGCAACTTAACTCCAATTGCTATGTACTTTACATCAGTGGCATAACTATCCCTTCAAGAGCCACATGTCATGGTCACATTAGGAGCCCCTAGCTAAAAATATTTTGACCAGATTTTAAAATAAGCATTAAAAATTAAGGTTCTACAATCAAATGAATGTGTTTAGAAACGCATTAAAATCAGACTTGGTGGACTTCCGCTATACCTAACTTGCTTCTGGGTGTCTGAAACAATTGCACCAGCGAGACCAGCAATAGTCACACCACTGTTCTGCAATACCGTAGTTTTAGTTCCAAATACTTGTAACAGGGACAGCAAGTCATTCATATGTATTTGACAATGTTTTCTGGACTATCGTAGTCAACAGAAACACGAAAACCTGCTAAAAATCTGACTTGATTGCATAGCGTATAAATGCCTCTTCCACAGAAAATTGCAGGAAAAGCACTGATGACATATTTTGGCAATGTAAATTCTGAATGACATACAGAGCTCAAAGGGTGAAAATATACAGAAGGAAACAATAAAAAGTAATTATTCCATAATATGGCATGTTTACCTTTTTATGCTTAGTCAAATTTGAGCAATCGGCAAAAGGCTTGGAACATATATTGCAGACATACGGTTTTTCACCTAAACACACACACACAACAAAAAAACAACAACATTATTTGCAAGAGACACCATTGGGGGAGAGAGAGAGAGAGAGAGGAAGTTATGCATAATAAATGATAAAACTGCCAAGAATCTGTGCATTTAATATTAAATATATAATCCCTAAAACTTACACTGTACTAAAAATGATCTCTTAACAAAATAGGATCTTGATTAACTTTTACATTCAAAGAATCTTTTTCAGTGTTTTATAAACTTTTAATAATAAACGAGTTTTGGGGTTTGGATCAATGAAGGGTGAATCCATATCAAATAGACCAAAAAGAAATAAATTGGTTACTGCCAAAATTTGTCTATTTATTATTTATTAACATGAGTTCAACTATATTTCAAGGGCTCTAATGATCTCGATGTTGGTGAGCCCTAAAGTCCCAATTACAGGAGTTGACATTTTGTAAAGACAATCTCTAGTTATTGTACTACATTTTTCTTCTTCTAAGGGTGCCATAACAATTAAATGAACAAGACTGAAAATTTAATAATTTAAAATATTAAGTAGTATGCCTCATTTTTATGTTTGTTAAACCTTTGTTAACACTTAGTAAGTAAAAATCTTTAAGTATTGTATTGTTTAATTTATCACTAACGTATTGAAGCTGCACTCATCCAAAATTAGTGAAAGGAGACTATCAGTGAAGATTCTTATCCTTAGTTTGTCAACTGGGAAAAACACTAAAATGAGGAAACAAGAAGAAAAACATGACATATAGATCCACTTTTACCACCCAAATGACCAAAAACTCTAAAGATAACACAATTTTGGGTGCCTGTTAGCATGGAAATTCACACCCAACAAAATTCACAACAGTGACAAGGTGCAGCTTTAATATATCAGATGCAAGAGATGCTAACTCATGAATACCAGTTTCCTTTATCCTCAGGAAAAAAAGCTTTCAAAATAATTATGTCATACCCGTATGAAGACGTAGGTGTTTCTTTAAAGCCCACTGTTCTGTGAAGCCACGAGTACAATATTGGCACTTGAATGGACGTTCTCCTTTATGTCGTCTCGTGTGACACTTCCAAGTATCCTTGTGCAAAAATGATTTCCCACAGAATTCACACTTCCAAGGTCGTTCTCCAGTGTGCCTCTTCACATGGAGTTTGAACTGGAGATTAAACAAAGGAAAGATGACTAATAACACTACACAGCAGAAGTCAACATAATTTAAGTTTCAATGTTTCAAAAATAGTTGAAGTTTCATTTAATATTCACTCCTCCTTAATTATGTAGAAAAATCTTTCCCAAATTCATATTAAATTACTCAAAAGATGAATGAAAAAGAACATTTAATTGCAAAACAGTCAGAATTGTAGAATGAATCACAATTACCATATTTTCCATAATATCCTAAGTATGATTTTAAGAATACATACACAACTTATTAACATTGTACTCATCTTAGTAATGTATATAACAATTCAAAAATAAAATTATTTTAAGTACATATTCTACCTGGGAAGATGTAGTAAATTTGCGACCACAATAATTGCAGCAATAAGGTTTTTCTCCAGTGTGAATACGGAGATGCTCCTGTAGATTTCCATTCTGTGAGAAGCTCTTATTACACACTTCACACTGGTATGGTTTATGCCCTGAAATACAAACAAGAATCAACAATCCACAAAAAAATGCGGGACAAGTAAAATATTATATTCTACCTATTTATAATAAAACTGTCCTAAAAGACAGTTTGCAAACTATCTTTTAGTATCACACCAAAACAGTACAAAACTATCCATAGAACAAAGGAAAAAGAAAACCACGACATAACAAACACACACATGCAAATCAATTTCACACATTCCATCTGATTACTTGATTGTACACATGGAAGCTACAGGAAACATAGGTTACTTATACTAGAAACTTATCTACAAATATAAAGTGTATAATGGTTATAATGTGAATAATTGTATGTAGTCAATATAGCAGGTAGTATGACATTTAATTATTTATAACATGAACATCTCTACAGTGAACTTCATTACACCACAACAAAAATAAATTGCCATTTTCAATTTATAATACATTTGCCTTAAGAATCTTCATAAAAAAGGAATCTTAAAGAATAACAACCAACCTGTATGCCAGCGATAGTGTAACGTGAGACTTGTTTTGTGAGCGAACTGTTGACCGCAAAGTTCACAGAAGTATTTCTTTTCTCCTGTATGTGTTGGTTGATGATTAAGCAAGTTTGCCTTTGTTTTAAATGTTGCGCCACAAACATTGCAAGCAAATGGCCTGTGAACAAGACATCATTATCTATTATAAAGAAAGTTTTATAAGTTTCACTCAGATCTCTAAGAAACATGTTCCACAATTAACAATCATCTTTTGTATTTAATTATTTCTAATTACATACTTCTTTATTTAATTTACTCCTATTTTGCACAAATGAAGTTTGTAAAAACACATTTTAATTTATAATGTTATAACTCATCACTTTCAAAAAATCCTTTATTTGATTACCTGTTGTCCGAATGCACCAATTGATGCCTTTGTAAAAGCTGTTTATGCTTGAAACCTTTCCCACACTTGTTGCAAACAAATCTTCTTCCATTGTTGTGCTCCGCTTCTTTATGGTAAATTACAGAACTTGGATGATTGAAGATTTTTCCACATACTTCACAAGGGTAACCCTTCTCGGTTCGCTGTTCCTATTTAAGACGAATAAAATTGAAATGGTGAGGAGTATGCAAACTTCAATTCTATTTGAAAATAAAACTTAACACTGTTGATTTTTAAATTTTTTTAAAACAAGTTGAAACTAGCATGGATACAAGAGACATTAAGTGTGAATAATCTACAGAAGAAAAAAAAGTTCTCTTCACTGCAACCTTACCTCATGAACTGCCATATGAGCTTTTAAGCTGTTATGATATGCGAAAGTTTTGTTACAAACTTCACATGTGAATGGTTTCTGACCCTCATGGATGGCTTTAATATGAACCTAGAAAAGGAGGAAAAATGTCATTATTTGATCACTTACCATGTTTTTAACCGACAAGGAAATAAAGAAATAATGCTTACTCCACACATCTTTATGTAGGAAACACACAACAGACATTTTTCAATGTACAAATACCATAAATAATTATGACTCAAGTTAAAATAACTTCTTCTAGTGATGCATAAAAAAAGAGGAGGATTACACACACTGAAGAATTTTAGATAGCTACTTCCTCAATATTTACAGATTAGTAATATTCTCTTACAAGTATTAAATTGTAAGATTATATTTACCATTCAGGCACAATAAATAGCCAAAATGTTGGATTATAAATCAATTCAATATAGTCAAAATAAGGATCAAGATCCGTATTTATACTGAATATTTTTATTAATTAAATGAACATCTGACCCGCGCTTCAAATTGACAAAATTTAGAACGGGTTCAGAGGCCCTATTCTGTAACGTCTTCGGTTTGTACCAAGGATTTGGTTGCCCGGTTGAATTGAAATCTTGCTGAAGGTTCGCTTCGGTTCAGAAAAATGGTATTCTGTAAGCCATTCGAGAAGGATTTGTTTCATTCTGAGAGAACTTCAGAAAGTTTCTGAATGTCCGACTGAAGGTGAGGCAATATTGCCACTCTGTACTCTGACCAATCAGAGAGGCACATCTACTGAGGAGAAAGCAACAAAAGAAAACGCATCCTATGTTTGATTACAAGAGAGAATTGCCAATTTCAACATGGCGCTTCTATTTAGATTTTGTGATGGGCATAGTTACTACTAAATAATAGTAGGCTATGGCATAGTCAAACAAGACCAGCTACAATTCCTGATTGCTAGTATCAAAAATTGAAAAAATGTAAACGTCGAGGTCCAAATGTTAACAGTTCAGCTTTTATACATTTATTGAGAGGTGTCAAGTGCCTTATGTTTCGATGTCTTCATTTTGATATATCCAAGGTAAGCTAAAAGACATTGTTGAACTTTTCATTGTCTAATATATTCAGGTAGTGTTAAACGTTGTTAATTTCACATTGTTTTGTTTTTCAGATGTACCGGAGGTCGGAAATGTTGGGTACCTATAAGTGGATTAACTCTACTTTTGAACTTCCCAAAGATATATGGTGGTTGAGAGAAAATTATTTATATTGATCGTAATCGTTTTAAGGTGACCCAATTCCATGGTATACAGATAACATTTTGATGATGAATTCAAAATCACAGAAGACATCCTTCAACCTGTCGTAGGATTGGAGGAATGAAACCATATAAAGCTATTATTAAAAAAAAACATTCTGTTATATATGGCATGTATCATCAATGATGGGGAAGCTGTCTCAAGAAACGTATCTTGCTGTGTCCTATGTCTGTAGGGGAATTATGCACATATATTTCTGTAAAGACTCAGTGAAATGAAAGTAAACATTTGTGAAAAGAGTAAGCGCTAAGTATGTGGAAATATTAGCTTGGATGACCTAATAAAATTGTGTACATAATGTTGTTTCTGGTGTTTTATGGAAGCGTTAACAATGAAATTTTGTAGATACTGCACTCTCAGAATACATTGAGAAAAGGAGAGGGATTGGCATAAAAAAGTGATGTTCAGTTCTAATCTTATGCAATCATTACTTAACACTCCAGTGGTCACAAATTGTTTAGGTTGCTCATAACGTGACCAAATGTTTGATCTTGAAATAACATCTACCTTCTCCTCGCACATTTCAATAGCTGATCAATACACTGATAAGAATTAATTTTTTCACATTTGGAAGTATTGCACCCGGCATGTTTGGAACACTGTTATTACTGAGTGTAATATAAGTGAGTAATAGTTATCAGGCTCTGTCTCTCTTCAATAGATACAAAAAGTGAATGAAAATAACAATGTCTGAAAATGACTGAACAAATTCAACAGAGGTTAAGAGAAACTTATGAAGATTGTGAAAGTATTCTGTCTCTCAAAAACTTGACAGTAGTGAAAAGGAAATTATTAATGAATAATAAACTTATTATTAAACTTACAGAGAAACCTTTATTTGGCAACAAAATTTTGATTGAGCACCATCGTGCTCCTTGCGACCAATTGAGTTCCACTGAACGGGCACTAGCACTGGAGTGTTAATGAATTAAACTTTCATAATGTAATTGAGACAGCATATTTTATGTTGGGTAAGTTATATTAGATTTTCTACATTAATTTTTTAATGTGATTTGGTGTTTGTATAATTCTTTTGCAAGTTGAATGAATTACTACATGTGTGTACTCAGTGTCAATAAAAAGAGTCCCCAAATGCAAACATTTCTTCTTATATTTCCTCATGATGTATTAACTTATTCTATTGGTTTTATTTGTAGCATTATTGTAGTGATTTAGATGGAGATCTTTAAATCCAATAAAATGTGAGGCAGTGAAAGTGGTGTAACTACTTTTTTTTATTCGTTTTGAGTTAAGATTATACTTGTATTCTCCATTGTAAAATCTATCACATGGTTCGGTAAATTGGTCGAAGATTCAGCCCAGTGAACCAAAGAAAAAGATCCCTTAGTTGCTTACAGAATACCATAATTAAGTTCTGTGCCGAAAAGTGATGCCACTTCAGCTGAACTGAATCAGAACGAGTCCAACCGAGTGTTACAGAATAGTGCTTCAGAAGTCAACAAAATGGAAATCTTTGGGTCCACAACTCCTCTAAAAGACTTCATGTTTTTCATTTCAGATTTTTAAAAAATTCATCAAACACAAAAACTTTTTTCTATGTCAAGAGAATAGGTATATATTATAATTATTATTATTGGGATTTTAGGGCTCGTCAACTACTGGGTGAAAATAGTATATAGAGTAATGTCAGAAATACTAAGGGTATAATCAACTATTTTAAATAAATATTTCAAAATACATTACATGCAATTGAAAGAAATACAGTATAGAGTCTTAGCTGATAAATACTTTTACAACAAAGTAAATTCTACATTAACATAAAAATTCTGAAAATCTTTGATAGTCTCATATATTACCTCATAACTCTGCTTGGTTTGGAAAGTTTTATCACACTGATCACAAGGGAATCTGTTTTTGGCTGGCGTATCCACCACATCCTTCCCATCTTCAAGACCTTCAATAATACCTAAAAATTTAAATTGCTCATATATGTCACATACCCAACTCCTTAAAAATCTATTTATAAAATTGAAAAATAAAATTTTGAATTTCTCAAGCAAATGCAACTGTCTGCAACACTAGAAGATGAGAGCAAAAGCTTTCAAAATGATTATGTAAGGTGTGTAGCTGACCAAACTCTTAGAATATTTTATTAACTCAAAATTTCAAATAATATGATATTAATTATCAAAACTGCAAGGTATTAAAACAAAAAAAGTACTAATCACAATATTTGCTCAAGATATAACTTTTAAGACATGATGTGATGGCCTGGGCATGAAGAATAAGATGAATTACAAATGCAGGGTGGCTAGTGATTCTCCATCTCAAAATTCCCCAACTTTTCCCTGACTGTTGGATTAAATTTCCATATGCAAAACATATTTATATTTCCATCACATAATGTTAACACACATGCAAAACTTATTTTAATAACTGAAAAAAAACAAAAAAAAACCACATCCTGGAAGGTGATATTTTATAAAAATAAAGAAGTAATTTCATAAAAGGAAATTATGAATAATTCATAAATAATTCTTCAGTTGGTAAAGAGTCATTGGTCTGAGTCATTTCAAAGATAGAGTCTATGAAAAATTTAAAAAAATAAGCACACTTATCATAAATATGAATAAAACAGTCTCAAGGTGGGTTGTTGCTACTGGAACTGCCTCTGGAGCTGATCTGGAGCTGGAGGTTGGAGCGGTGGCTGTTTCGTTGCAACTGAAGAACATTACAATGAAACCGTTACCACTCCAACTTCAGACTTAACAGCTGTAAATGGAACCGTCTCTGTCATGTCATTGCAACAGAGCAAACACTTCCGTAAAATGTTGAAACAAATGTAATAGTTCCATAAATTGTTCTCATAAACTGCCGAAACAATATGAAATGCTTATTAAGAAGTACAGTGAATCAAGTTTGGTTTGGCATGAAAAAAAAATTGAAGTTACGTCAAACTGGCATCTTACACAATAATTAAAATGAATAAGTGTCAAACTTTGGTTTATAACAGTGCATAGAGAAAACAAATTCGTGCTCTTAGCAATTTGTTATATTGTTAAAAAATGTGTGATGTAATGGACAAAAGTAAATCGAGGAATGATCATGTACAGGGGGTAGTCAGAATGACAAATAAAAGGTAAAAAAAAAAATTACACACATCTCTACATTCAAAAAAGAGTTCAAAATAATGTTGTAAAGATCACAGGAACATACAAAGTCAAGATGAAAAGAAGGAAGCATACCTTCCCCAGTGTGCCCAGTAGTTTTCTGATGGAGTTCAAAAGTTTCCCTGGTAGTGAATCTCTTGTTGCAATCACTGCATTCAAATTTAACGCCTTTGTGGTAGCTCCTTGAAAACAAAATTTACATAGCATCACTCAAATTTTCCATGTCATTATTAAACATACACAAGAGAATCTGTCCAATTAAAAAAAATAATTCTTGTATCATAAATTCAAAAGCAGTAGAACAGAGAAAGAAAATAAAACGGCTATAGAATTTTTAAATTGTCTGTGAATTGAATGTCCATACCACCATTTACAATTTAAGACAAATTACTTTGCAGATCCACAGTGGAGTCACAGCAATATATTATGAAATAATTCATTGGTCACATTCCATTATTTTTTTAAACACTAACTAGTTTTGGAAACTATTGCCTCCATCCTCAGCTACTGCTCACTGCTGATCAAACAGTCCTTTACGGTGGGTGGGAGAATAAATTTTGAATGTAAAATTTATAAAAATGTGTATCGTTGAAGAACATTGGTGGGCATTTTGAACTGTTGGGTTTGGGAACAACTGTTCATTCAGCTACTCAAGAACAGATTGTTGAATTTTGAATTTCTATTTTAAAATAATTTCATTTCAAAATTCATTCATCCACCCACCACCAGAGGACCATGTGATCAGCAGTCGGCAGTAGCCAAGGATGAAAGCAACAGCTTCCAAAACCTGTTCATGTTTAAAAAAGTATGCGGAGCGTGTGGCCGACAATTAGAGTAATTTATAACATACAATTATTTGGTAATGAATACAAGATGTTTCTGATGTAAACTTTGTGAGTAATAAATAACTTTAATTTTTGAGAAAATATCATGTACAGTATGTACCATTTCAGACCCCTATAACAGACTACTCAGGAGCAATAAAAGTGCTCTACCACTGTCAGGTCATCTACTACTAACAAACTCACTTAATGAGAAGCATAAATTCATTTGAGAGAGACCATTATTGGAAAATAAGAATGTTACGTTCAAATAACCAAAGAAGTACACATTCTTAAGTTAAATCCCTCTTACTTTTTATTCCATCTGTAACTATTATAATTCCACCTGCTGAAATTTTGTACAGCTCATTATTTGGAAGCTAAGCGAAGATGCTCATACATGATCATAATTATTTTTCAAACATGTCATGTTTACCAAATATGACATATTGTAAGTCGATTAAATTCATTCTATAATGCAAACTTTATCTAGCATTAAACTTACAAGACAAATTTCATTTCTTGACGAATAAGTTTGATCATGTATGGGTATCTTCACTATGGGAAGCACAATCACTTCATCTTTCAATTTTTGACAGTCACCCTAGAAATATGGTCCTGTTACGATCATAAGGTTTAACCAATGAGAAGATGAGCAATGTGGCAAAATCCAAAGTGTAGGTTGAGAACACTATTTTCGTAAAATAGGTAGTTAGGTGTACGCAAGATGAGAAATATTAGGTATTGCTGTTCCAGATACTAGGAATTGTATTGTACATAAAATCACACAAAAGAAAACACTATTAAATTGCCATTAATATCATTAATACCTTTTAAATACACTTACTTATGAATAAAATATCTCCCTCTATGTTGGAATCCCCGGCCACAAACTTCACACTGAAATCTGTGTTTTCTTCTTTTCCCACGTGGTCGTCCCCTGTTTTTGCTTTTGTTGACAATAACAAGCTCTCCTAAATCTTGTCCTTCTTGATTTTCAAGGTGTCCTATTACCTCTGTAAAAGACATTCATTTTTAAGAAACAACTCTTATGACAGTAATTTCACCAGCGATAGTCAATACTTGAACTGCCAATCATTACTTCAATTTATTTGCGTATTGACAAGCTACTAAAATATCAAGGAAAAACTAATATATAAAAAAATTGTCCAAAAGAAGAAGCAATATTAGTGTTTCATAAAACCATATTTTATCAGTAAATATGACATTGTTTCCCAACTAAAGTCATCTTTCAATATCAGTGAACATATCCAATCCAAAAGTTGATTAAAGTTCACTTCACACAATTCATTTCATGCAACAACAAAATTGCGTGCAAAGATTTATGAAGTTGGCTGTCTAGTCTCAAAGGACAGAAAATGATGTCATTGCTGTCTATGCTGAATTCTGGCATTTAGGAAATAGCACATGTTCTATTTGCCATGCCGTTTTGCGTGCAAAGTTGGAATGTCAACCAATAAAAACCTTGAGCCTTGTCTGGTGACAAACAACTAATGGCATGCCATTCGAAATAAGACTAGTACTGATAAATTATCTTTTTATTACAACTCAAAACCTATTTATTTGAAATAAATAATAATCATAGATGATACAATTACTGTTGGAAAACAACACATCACTGACAAAGAAACAAGTATTTTCAATTTCCTAATGAGCACTCATTAATTTTATTCAAAACAACTTAATTGAACAAACGTACATTTAGAAATGAAAACACCTCAGCAAGGGAAATATATGCAACAACAGTTATTAGTTAATACATTTAATTTACGATAAATTGCAAAACCAAACCGTGTAATAAGTTGTTATAAATTATTTGCAGTAACAAATTATATAATTTTGAGTGTTTCAGCCTAGTATCCTTAAGATTAGAGCATCAATCATTTAAAAAACTTATTGTCAAAAAGAAGTAATCGATAAATGAAATCACTTTAAAGTATAATTTCACAAATACATTTTGGGTGAAATTTGAGATCATTAAGCAACACACTTCCAACACTCCAGTTTGCCACTACTTAATAACACTGAACATCTTATGTTGTCATTACATTCGCTAATTCACATTAGTCTTTTAAGTTATCATTGCTAATTGCCACATGTCTCGGGTGAACAACCTCTAAAATCCAAAACATCCCTTTTCCCACACTTTCAATACAAGTCTGTGTAGAGCACTGAAATATGAAAACTGAGGCAATAAAAGGCATAGTGAGAAGCAATCACAGCTGACTGAACCACAGTTATCCAAGGACATTGAAAGCAAAAATTGCAAACAATATTAGAACACAAAATGCTTTGTGTGATGCGAGCTTCAGTTTAAAAAAAATTAAGTTTTCAGAAATACAGTGAATTGATGTACATTGAATATAACAAACTAAATGCCACAATAAAGTGTGGCACATTTTAATAACACACCTTCTCCAACATCATGTTCATCAGCACCCTTTTCTTCCACTTCATCTTCTCCTTCCTCTGGATCATCATCATCAATGACACCTTCTTCACGGAACATTCTCTCCAATTCTTTACCTCGCACAGCTTCAAGAAACCTGTGAACAGTTTACAGTTTCATTAATTTCTCCAGCACACAACACTTCCATAAACATTAACATGTAATTTGACATTTAAGAGATTCATAGTAGTTTGGAATGATTTTACATTGAATGATAACTTTTCAATAATAATTTAAAATGAGGAGTCAATAAAAAAGGAAATTAAATGAAATAAGGGGTTTTATTACCAATAGATACAGCTATATACCTATGTACAACCAAAAAGAAGATAAAAAAAAACAGTCCATATCGATGAAAACATACACTTATGAAGAATGTGTGAGAAGTTAAAAAAACTAATAATAAAAGCAATCTCTTAAAATTATAGGAATAAAGTTAATTAGTAGATTCTTAGTTTGAATGAGTAACAGGTAGTGCACTCATTGGAAATCCTAATACATTTTATACACATCTTTCTACTTCAAGAACTCATATAACTAAAACAACATTTGAACAGTAGGACTGGTCAATCAATTTCCCCCCATGGATTTAACAAAAGAAAAAAAAAGATGACATAAATTAGAAGACAAGAAAAACATACACACACACAAAAAAAACTTTAAAATGTATCAATACCAAGATTTAAAATATTTATTCTACTCATTAAAAATGTTTTGGATCTACAATCATCTCATTACAAAAAGTTCATTAGTCTGTGGATATACTGAAGAACCCATTTTGTTTAAGGAGCAATTTTCATGGTCATTAAAGTTACATTAAAAATTAAAATTACAAAAAAATAACAAAAACAATAATTATATTATTATTATTACATACTCATTGAAGCAAATGAAAAGTTGTAATGAAAGCAACAATACCTTTGAGGAGCTTTTCTCTTTCTGCGTCTACGTTTATCTGCATCTTCATCCAGTTCATCATCCGCAGGTAGTTCTTCTTCTCTGCAAGGTTCTGGTTCTTCTTCTATTAGAGGGAGAAGTTGTTCCGGAGGATCTGGCTGAGGGACTTTCTTTGGTCTCCCTCTTTTCCTTCTGGGCTTATCCAGGCCTTCCATTTTGAGGGTCATTTCATGATCCGTAGAATAGAGAGACCCATCAGCCATAACTAAAAGGAAAAAGAATTAGACTGAGAAAACTTACAAAACATACAAATTTACAGTGCCAATTTACTAACTTTGAATGACAATTCTATTTTCTCCCTCAGTGTCAGATGCATTAGGGTCATGAGCTGATGTTGTGGTTGTCATAAGAATTTCAGAAGAGTCATCCTTATCCAAGCGCATTCTATCTCTTCTCATAAATTCTAACTGCAATACACAGAAAGAAGTACATGAACATATGACAAAACCAGTGCAAAGAGTATATGTAATTAAACTTAATTCCAAGGAAATATACAAATATCCCCACAAATTAAGTATATTCTAATGAAATATAAATATAAATAATTACTCTACTCACAATACATGAAAGTTCAATAAATAACACAACCCTCTGATAATTTTGTAATGTGAAGTCTGGAATTGATTTAATTTAAAACTTTATTTTACAAGTTTAACTTGTATTAAACAAGTTCTTAAGAAGAAGAAAATTCATAGTACTGTTCACTGAAATAGAACAATCTCACTTTTTAGAAATACACAACTACAATGTATACACTACCAATGTGACATTTAAATCCAAATACACTAAAGGATTGCTCCAGTCAAAATAAACTCTTAAACTTCAAAAATAAAAGAAAACTCAAATTATTAATGAGATCCACTTATAACATTTGTCATTTTTGTAATGTAGAATACTGTTAAATGATTCTTAATCATGATTTGACAAGTAAAATACTCCAGGACTCATAGAAAAAAGAAACATTAGAAAATTAGATGAATGAAATTAGATAAAATGAAGTGACAATACGTTTGTCGTTCTTCAAAGAATATATTTGTAAGTTAGAAAGAATATTGTTCCATTGACATGTCACCAGCTCACCTGACTTTTCCATAATGTTCGAAGTCGTCTCTGCCCATCCACCAATAAATCAAAAAACTGAACGGTGGCTTGTAATTGGATATTACATCCCGGGCAGATAGTTCGAGGAAGTTTGCCATCATCGTAAACCTGAGGAATAATCAATCCTAAATTCAGGTTATGTGCAACTTTCAATGTTTACGTTCGCCAACACAAACGAATGCAAAAATAAACAAAACAATTAGAATTCCAAATTAAATACCACATCAAAAATCGTTTGAGAAAGAATTAATATAGAAAAAATTCCCCGCAGAAATATTAAAATTATCAGGATATATTTAAAGTTGAAAATTGAAAGGAAATATAACTGATTCGTATGGTGTAATGACTTCACCGAAGAATCGTGCAACGATGATCAGTTCACTCTCCATTTTGATGTTAAAGTAGTCAAGTGAACATCCCATTTCCGTCATTTGTATTTCATCTCTTACCTTAAATGGCAAATACCGGTTCACAAGTCCACTTAAATCTGTCTCAGATTCATCTGTAGGAAATAACAAAACACCATTCGAATTTTCTTCTCCACATAATCTGCAAAATGTTGAGTCATACAGTTGTACTTCCATCATGGCGTACACTCATGAGTCTTTACAAAACCCTTCTCACCAACCTTCTGCACAAGTTTCCATCCTCCAATGGCAACCATTGATACAAGAACGAGTTAAATCCGTCATCATTGGTGAACTCACCATAGAACACTATTCCGTTCTCCCGGGTTCTTTGAATGAATTTTGATGTATGACCATTATCACTATAGCATAGTAATAATAGAATGACTAATACTGAAATTCAATCCACGTTGAGATGTAACGCTTTTAATTATAACTATATTTATAATTATATTAAATAATTTTATATTATGAAGTGGTATTTAAATATTTGGTTTTGTTGAGTATTCTTTTTCGTAGACTCTTTTCTTTTTAATTTTAGTCACATAATTAAAAGCATTTGCCATTAATATTAACGGTACTGTAATGTATCATAATACAAGACAGGATAATTATTTATTAAATATATTTGAAATCCTCGAACATTTTCGGATACAAATTTTACACGCTTAAAAAATCTGGACACATTTGTTCTCCGCGTTAGAATAAAGAATAAAAATTATGAGACAAAAATAAAGTGACAGTGGAAAATAATGTTAATCTTAGATAAAGTTAAAACTTCTTAAATGTTTAATATTTTCTTCTTCTTCGTATTTCAATTTTCTTTCATATATTCTAAATGCAGCTCAGACTGTGTTCATAATTTATTTACATTTGGACTAACGATGTGAAACTCCTCGAGTCACCGTGTTGCAATACATCAACTTCTTTAGAACTAGACATCTGAATATATCAACATTTGATCTGTCCAAGAAAGAAATGAATAAAGAAATGGACTTTTGAAAGAAAAGAAAAGTTAATATATGAATATAATACTTTTTACTGAAACACTTTTGGAAAAATAAACAGAAGCTCTAAAACGACATAACTACGTTTCTCTTGTGAGCACAAACCTGAAAAGAAGATAAGCAGTACTATTTCTCTACCTTTCATTTAACTCAGTTTCTTAAGGGAAAACGACACATGTATTCTCAGAATATTTGTTTTCGTTTATAGATAACATTGAACAAATCTTTTTTCGTCACAAACTCATATTACGTCAAGAAAAACTGTATACAAACTACATTAAATATTTATTCATGTTTTGTTGTTAAATTGGGAAGAAGAATTCATAAGTTTGTTTGTAATGTTGTAAGGGGATCGTAATTACGAAACCTTTGAATTAAATGGATAGTCAAGTGTTGTATTGAGATCAGTACTACCTTTAAAACATAATTTTTATACTAATAATTGACATTTGTGTTTATAAAGACGACCATAAATCGGATAGAAAAGTATGTCAGTTGCTTTTAGATATACTGTGAATAATGTCTTTAACACGTCAATAATCAGTATATTGTCTTAAAAAACTAATATTTTCATGGGGAAAGTCAAACTAAGACGTAAAAGAGAACAGTTCATGAGCAACGTTCGCTAAAACACCCGAAGAATACTCAACAGTTTTAAAACCCGGAAAGGTTAAAACCCGGAAAAGTTTTTTAAAACCCTGAAAGACAAGACAGCCATCAGTAATGATCGAAGCATCGCCGTGACGAGTTGCGTTGGTAAAACTCTGGAGAGAATTATCAACCGACGTCTCGTTTCTTATCTTGAAAGACATAACTTGCTGAGTCGATCTCAGTGTGGTTTCAGGAAGATCCATTCAACCCTGGACAACTTACTTCTCCTGGAAACAGCAATTCAAGATGCCTTTGTTCGAAGACAACACGTGGTCAGAATATTCTTTGACATCGAGAAGATTTATGGTACTACTTAGCGTCATGGCATTTTAAAACAACTCTATACCTGGGGTTTTAGAGGACATCTTCTTGTAATGTTACAATCCTTTTTGGATTAGCTTTTTTGGGTCAGCGTTACAGAATTGGAAGAGACACCTCGCAACTCTTTCTTCAAGAGAACGGGGTCCCTCAGGGTTCAGTCCAAAGTGCAGTGACCATTATCAGCTTAACAACTGCTGTGAGATATCCTGTACAACACTCTCTTTTTGTTGATGACTTTCCATTTTTTGCTTATCGTAGAGTGTCGCAGGTGCAGAACGACAAATCCAACTTGTCATCAATAGATTGTACCAATGACAGACGACAGGCGTTCGTTTCTCTGTTTAAAAAAACTCGCTGTGTTCTTTTCAGTAGGTGACCAAGCTTCCTGCCAGAACCTCACCTCGCCCTGGGAGACAACGTTCTAAAATTCTATCCTTCAGTAAAATTTTTAGGTCTAATCTTTGATCAGAGACTTAATTGGATTGAACATCTTATTGACCTAAGAGCGAGAACATTAAAGTTTCTGAATATATTAAAGTGCCTGAGTAGCAGGGAATGGGGTACTGATCGCTCCTCCTTGCTCCAGTTTTATCGAGCATTCATAATCTCGGCTAGATTATGGCTACATTGTGTATAGCTCTGCTCGTGCAAGCTATTAAAATAATTCGATAGTGTCCATCATGCAGGAATCCGACTAGTTACGGGAGCCTACCGTACAAGTCCCATTTCCAGTTTGTATGCCGAGAGTGGCGAACCATCTCTTTACCTCCGGTGACCACTACTCATGGTACGACACTTTTGTCATGTGCGTACTTTTTTCCGACAATCTGATACACATCCTTTCTCCTTCTTCCATATCTTTCTTCAACAACAGACTAAGAGCAACCAAACCATTTGGATATCGCTCCAAACAAATTTTGAAAACCTTGAATATTCGCATACCCAATGTCTTAAATCAAGGTTTCAGTAAGACTTCACCTTAGACATTGCTTAAGCCAAAGCTTAATTTCGATCTTCTGCAATATTACAATAAGAACACACCAGCCGCGATGTTGAGGGTATACTTCCATCTAATCCTCGACAAACATGAGATTTGTATTCCTATGTTNGTCGGCTGGTCCATGGTGTTCCCCCGTAAAACCTGTAGCTACGATCTTGGCGACTTGTCAGCCACTGCTAAGTGCTACACCATATTGAGAGTACTGCGATCAACGAAGTGCTCCCGCGGATCAAATTTCTTGATTTGCTCTGATTATCTAAGTGCCCTTCAATCAATCCAAACTATGTACTCATCCTATAAGCTGTTCGAGAACATTCAATATGTACTTTTCTCTCCTTAAAGTGACGGAAAGAATATTATGTCTTGCTGAATTCCCGGACACGTGGAAATAAGAGGGAATGACGAAGCAGATGTTTCCGCGAAGGCGGCATGCCTCAAGAATCGCGTGGATTTCTCTACAATTCCAAAAGGGGACATCTTAAATTCCATCAAGACGAGGATATCGAGAGAATGGAACAAAGAGTGGTTGGCTGTTGAAGGGAAATAAGCCTCGACTTATCAAGTCCTCTGTTAAGACATGAAGCACTTCCTGTAGACCAGTCAGGCGCGAGGTCTTACTGACCCACCTGCGTGTAGGACATTGTTCTCTCACTCATCGGTATTTATTGCTACTTGATGATCAACCCGTAGGTGAGGAGTGTAATTCTTCTATGACGGTGCGTCATCTACTAACTGATTGCAGAAAATACGCCAGAATACGGAGACAAATTGGTCTGGCTGCAGATTTACCAACAATTCTCGGAATGAAACGGATGATGTTAATAAACTAATGAATTTCATAAATAGATCGGGACTCCTCCCACAAGTTCTCGGGAGGGTTTTAATTTTTATTCTTCTTTCCTTTTCCCTTTCTTGTTTCCTTTCATTCTTCCTTTTTCTTTGTTTGAAGAATTATGGTTACCCGAATTTACTTATTTTTTGGTATAATGTATTGGGCAACTTTATTCTGTCCTTTCCTGTCACATTTGTGTTTAGATATTTGGCGAATTCAGGAGGGCTCAGTTAGTGGGTATGGTCGAGGTATTCGGCGAGTCACTACGGTGCGAAACTGCATTTTTCCCCCATCTGTAGGGGCTCTAATGACCTAAATGTTGGCGAGCCGTAAAACCCTAAGAAAAAAATACTCACCGGTTACAGAGCTAGCGCGAACTTGCAAAGCGTCTAAAGTTACGTCTGGGATATTCAATCACATTTTTCCATTCCTGAATCATTTAATTCTGTGAATTTTATAAAATTGATCGGGTCGTATCCGACATAAATTTCAGGTTAATTGCTATACGTATTTTACCTTCGTCCTGTGGTAAGAGTTAGCTCTTGGTTGCTCCTAAAAAAAGAACTAGTATAATTAATGTATCGTAACAAAATACCCTTCAGAATCATTAATTCACCTATGTTCTGAGAGAAACATTTGAGAAAAAAATATTCTATGCAGGATGTGAATGGAAAATGTAGCGTGCTATTGAAGCTTATTTACATGGGTCGATAGGAGGTAGGAGATCGTAGGGGCTATTGTTCAAGCCATTGTTAGGGTTATTACTGGTTAAGTAAGATAATGTAACGGTACATCCAAAAGAGAGAATAAGATATAACACAAGAGAGAATAAGATATTGGGGGAAGAGTTGGATGAGACGAGAGGTTGAATCAAGAATGGATATAGAACACATCGTTGAATCGAAGGAAAATAATAGTAACAGACAGCGAGATTTTGATGGTTTGTGAAGACGGATCGTAGGTTTCGGCACTGTAAGTCACAATACAATACAACACTGTCTGAATTCAATCATAGACTCCCCAATGTGCTCAGCTTAATTTGAATGTTTCAGATTGATTCTGATTTTTCAATACAAAATTCTTCTAACTTTTGTTCTAACAGTTCGTTAATAATATCTACGTAAGGTTCCCAAGAGGAAGTAATAAATAAACATTTTCCTTTCCATATTAGTTCCTAGGCAGAGATCACCTTTATAATCTCTAGAAATTAAGTCAATTGACTAAATCGAATTCAATTTAAAATGCGAGTAAATCTGTAAGCGGTATGCGTTTGAATAGAAAACAAATATTTATATTTTTAGTTTAGAATATTTCTTGACATTTCTCGCATCCCTCCCACTACATGTTTCTACCCTTTCGGTCCCCTGCTTCGGAACCTCTTGTACCCCTTGCCTTTTGAATAGCGTCGTTTCTTCTCTCATTCTTTCTTTCTTACTCTTATTGGACGCTATTCTTTAAAGTTGGTCAGCAATTTCTCATCTGGTATTCTTATCCTATGGTCACACTATCTTACACTTGGATAATATGATAAAGTTTTTTTCTTCCATTACCCTCCTATTATCTTCTTCATCACTTCCATCAAATTCACAGGCGGATTTAAAAGTTCGGCGCCCCTAAGGAAGAGTAAATACTGGGTCCTTTGAGAGCAGATATTATGTACATATATTTTGAATATCCATATAATATATAAACAAAGTAATAATTACGTATTATGGTTTATTTATTTTTCTTATTTATTATTAGAAGTTTCAAAGTTGTATAAACAATTTAACTATCTAAAAACATAAAATGAACCTATCTAAAAACACCTATAACTTAGCTTCAAATTCTTAGGGAATCTTCGCTGATCCAACGAAAATCTTGAGATGTATTTTTTAGGGAACATAGAAGAAAAAAACACATTTAGAAAAACTTTTTTTACAAATCATAATTTTCCATTTTTTCTTTTAGCGCTCCCAACATCATGCGCCCCTAGGTAATCGCCTGTATTGCCTATGCCTAAACCCTCCTCTGATCACATGTCTTACTCCTTGTTACCTGTGTTATTTCACTAAGATCTCCTTTCACATTGTGGAATTCCTTTTGTTTCTACGAAAAAGAAGTGATCTATTTTGCGTAATTTCATATTTAGTTCCTAACATTCATGAAATTAATGAAATATTTGTACTGACATGTCTATCCCAATTTTTAAAAAAATGGAAGACATTGGAATTGGGATGGGAAAAATAACATTTGCCTTTTAATGAAGAAAGAATATTGAATTTTAAATAAATTCATGAAACCTAGTGCGCGTTTATATTGCAAGTGATTTATAGTCTAGTGATGTGCATATAAAGCTGATGATGTCACTGGATTTCTGAAATACTGGCTCACTCTTTCACTCCCTTATTCACTCACTCACTGAAAATAACGGGACATTGTAGAACGGTTTTATGGATTCGTGTTGAAAGCAATCGTGGAATGAATCATCGTCGCGTCCGAAAATTTTGACACCTTAAATTCTCAAATTAAAAATTCCTTCACTCAAACAAAAATATTCCAGTTAACAAAAATTCTTGTATAATAACTAAATATAAAACATGTAAAATATTGCGAGAACTTTCGGTCAGGTGAAAATGGCGACGAGCCGGGAATCGAACCCGGAACTCCTATATTGATCGCAGGGGTGTACCAACGCAGGAGTCCCGGATTCGATTCCCGGCTCGTCGCCATTTTCACCTGACCGAAAGTTATCACATCTTCTCCACGTGTAGGGTACACGTAAGAAATATATGACTGTAAAATATTACTGTCTAATAATATATTGCAACTAAACGTGGTGGGGTACTTGGTACAACTAACCTTAGGTGAACTGCTCCGGTTAGCTGAAAATCCCCATCCTTCCTGTACTATAATTTTAACGTAGGTTCGGGTCCTTTAATCAGGTGAGGACGACTTACAGGAAAACGCCGTTGTTTGAAATAACATTGGTTCAATTTATTTCAAAGACACAATGAATTACACTGAATACCTATTCATAATAATGCATGCACACGCCGCCCTATCTATAAAATTATTTACAATACACCTTCCAGAGCCAATTTCCAGCCACATGCTCAATTACCATTCAATTAAGCCATTTTCTACTACTAACTTTTAGATTTAATACAAGGATTTTATTTAGTGCCTTTCTTCTTCTTTGCCCTTCCAAAATTAATTAAACATTATTAAATCAAAAGTTCTGGGCCAAGGCCCTAATTTCTAAAAACTGCACTTAATCTTCTTCTACAAAATAACCATAAGACCAGTTGGTAGCTTCTAATATTGTTACCTAATGATGATGTGTTGACCGTCGAAAAACCTGAAGAAGCAAGGTCAGTGCCCTTCACGTCGCCCTGGTTTCATTCATACCGGTCGCCGTCCCTCACAGCTCCCTTTCTACTGTTCGAGCGGCTAGCAACCCCGTCTGGCTCCACCCTCTCGTTCCTCCAAGGACCCAGCTGCCCGCTGACGTCGTCAAGACTTCACACACTCAATGTTCATCTTTTTCCAAATTGAGTTTAACTTTCTCAAGGAATTAGCTAAACAAGTTGTTGCCCGCGACACTCATTATGTTCGTGTGGTAACTTAGTAATACAACAGAATCGAAAATCGTAAGTTCAGAATCTTCAAACTCGAAAAAAAACGACAAAGCGAAATTATCACGGCGCAGCAGTCAGAGTACTAGTTCTGAAAAATTTATATCAGACTATCCGACTTTCAAACTATCTCTCGAAAAGTTTCTATCAGAATCGTCCACAGAATTTCTATCAGAGTCCATCCTAAAAAAAAGTCTTAGTACCAGTCCTAGTTCTAAGTTCTAGCGCCTCTCTTAGTGCTAAGTTTTTAAATTCTCGGCGCAAGCTATTTTATTAACTTGACTCCCACTCTGTCTCCAAAAATTTCCTCCCTTACTCCTTTTCCCTAAACTCACGTGACTTCTTCAGTCCAATTACATTTTTATTCACTCTTACGAAGGATTATTCTGATTGATAACACGTCTTGTGACGTTCGTTGGTCTTCGACCAATCACCACCCTTGCTCTTAGGAAATTTCCAGCTCTCCAAGCTTCATTTTTTTCAACGCATTCCTTTAGTAATGTTAACCTGTAACATCTTTATAAATTTATTAATATAGCAACACTCAATTTGTAGCATCTCTGGAATTTGGTCTGTTTACTCTAATTTCTCATATGCTCTCACCCTCCGGTACTTTACCTCTCTCAAGACTTTGTGGCTGCGCACGCATTAATTTTTATTACTATTCAGAACACGAACACCCTTCCTCGTTCGTATGTTTACACTACAAACTCCGTCCCTTTATTTTGGGTCTTTTTCCATTTCTTTTAATTACGTCTGCGCACGCGGATCATCGTTTGTCACTTCATAACTGAGTGTCTGTTTTCAAAACACCACGAATCTTTGTTTACCTTTTATCTACACTGTTCGTTATTTTCTACCCCTTTCCACTTTTCTTTTAACTTCTCGAATACGAAAGTGTGTAAGGTGCTGCCCCCTTCCACTAGCTAAATTTTCGATAACTATTCAAAACAAGGACGCTCACACCGACCCTTCTCAACTAGG
Source organism: Laupala kohalensis (assembly GCA_002313205.1). Lineage (NCBI taxonomy): Eukaryota > Metazoa > Arthropoda > Insecta > Orthoptera > Trigonidiidae > Laupala > Laupala kohalensis. The sequence goes on from NNCF01127058.1 coordinate 227,910, forward strand.
GCTCTCGCATTCCTCCCCCAAACGATCCTTCTTTGGTGGTCGCGGAAAAGTTCCGCTAACCCACGAACATTTTTATGTATTATAATCCAAGAAGTTTAATTAATTATTTAAAATTAATTATTTCTTACAATACACATGTTAAATATTATAAATATTCACAAATTTCAGCTCGTTTCCATTTTCTTTATAACTCGTCAATCATAATCGATGTACAACCATGAATAAAATTTAACTGCTTTTCCTCTAATTTTTTCTTAATGTTAAATGGATATTTTCCAAGGAAAAATCATTCTAATCTGAGATTATTTTCTTCTGCGCTGCAACTACATGAAATCTTACTAATATTTTATATAGACGTTAGCATATCATTGAAATTAGGAACTCTAAACTCAGTTTGACAACACTTGTGGTAAAATTAAAAACTCATGTTAAACATTAAACGCAAATCATTGAATACAAATTATTTGTTAAAATATTGGTTTACTCTTTCACTCTTCACCAACAATAATTTTTGTTCAATCTGTCATTATTTATTGGGGCATAATTCCCTTTCGTCCGCATGGCAGTCTTTTACAGTGCTGGGTCTCGTAATAAGCGTTGTTTATAGCCAATGGACCCAGCACTGTAGACGGCCGCCATGCGGAGGTTCAATTGAACGTGGCGCAGTATCAGAATTGAGGTGAACAGTATTCAAAGTTAGTTGATTTCTTCCACAGATTGGTAGAGAACCCAGACGACTGCACTGCAATCTTATAATCGATTTCATTTTAATCTTATGAACTTACAAAATCTTATAATCGTTTTCTCAACTGGATCATTCTTCAGCGTATTGGAGAGTGTAGTCTTGTTTTTCAGAGTTCACCATGTTTTAACTCACGACTTTCCCTAGGACTTCCTTCGGCTCAGTTTTACTACATTTATTTTTAAGTAATTGTATTTTAAATAAAATAAATTGTTTCGAAAGCAAATTTGTCATTCAACGATTTGCATTTATTTTCAAACTATGTATTTTTCAAAACGATTTTGAATAAATATAAATTTCCTGATTTTATTTAGACACAACTTACACAACATTACGGACTTTCTGTATTCCTCAGCAAAGAAAATAAATGTCCCTGGGTTTGGCAAGTTGTTTCTCAGAAATTGTACGAATAGCTTTAAAATGTTTCGTATAAATTCATACGTTAACTTATGGAGAGTTTGCTATCTTTTCTTGAATCTTTATATTTCGCTTATTGACAGAATATGAGCCTATAGACAGAAATATGTAAAATCAAATGAACTAAAATATGAGAATTTAAAAAAATGTTAACGTGTGTATGTCGTTAGAGTGAAATATTTTCGTTCAATTTTTCAAAACTTCTTTCTTCAGTACTTTAACACATTTGATTATTTTTTAATTTGCAACGTTTTAATTGAGTAAAATATTTCAAAATAGGTTATGATGAAATGAAGAATTTTATTAACTTGAAAATAATGTTTGAATTTTTGAAAATGGACTCAAAGCCTGGGACGCGACCGGAGACCATAGCCCATTTTCCTCTCAAGACGATTCCAAGGAGTCCTTTAATCAACGTTCTGCGATAACGACAGAGTCTCATAATGTATGTGAGTCATTCATTAATCAGCTCAATCGTTTTTACCAATATGTTCCTGTGTTTTACTTGACTCACCGTTTGTTCAGCTGATCAATGCATGAGATGAGACAGAAGAAGGCAACGTATAACGCTGTGTACAGCGGGTGAATCATTTCCTGAGGTCGAAGACATAAATTACATTGGTTGTAAAGATTGTTGGCTAAATTTTAAAGCTTTTTAATCACCATTGTTCAGTTTAGATAAAGTATTATTGGTAATTTGCAGTGTTTTAGAGCCACCTCATTCAGAAACCTAATTTGAACCGCGGAATAAATACTTGATTTTACTCAAATTTCCATGACATTTTTACTACAACTAGAACATAACTATTCTGACTTCTTTTGTGCTTTCATTTGCCAACCTATATTCTATAGTTGAAAAGATATATGCGAAGGTTATTGATTTTATTTGTCTTTGTCACAGTTAATATGGGTTGTGCATTGCTACGTAGTCACGGCGCAATCGTGGAGTCTTCATATTTTAAAAAATGTATAAAATTTGCATAATATATTTTCTCATACGTGATTTTACCATGACTGAAATCTTCCAGTCTCCCCCGAAGGAAAACTACAAATTTCGGGTCTTCCGTGAAGAAAGATACAAGGAAACTCTGCAAAAATTTTCATTATCAAACTACGGTTTATAATAAATTTATTGTCAAAAAACAGTACAGACTGCGTATGACCACGTGGAGGACACTAAACTAATTTACTCTCCGGAAGCAAGCAATGGACCATCCCATCAATTCCGATCACGGGCCCTAAGGCAGAGGTGGATTGACAAATTTCAGTAAAAGTTCCTAGATAAGATAAAAAGTTAGCTACGAGTTATAATACATATATAATGTCAATATGTTTGTAATTTAACGCAAATATGTTTGTAAATCTACATGTACAAGTTATTATCGAACTATAGATTATTCTGAGTATAGTGTTTAAAAATCATAAGAGTTGAAAAAACACTAAATTCACGATTTATTGTTACAATAAACACGCCCCTAGACAAAGCCTAGAGAACCTGTATAAGAAATCCGCC
>NNCF01127058.1:239599-250983 GCA_002313205.1 Laupala kohalensis
GTATTTGTAAATGGGAAATGTAGCGTGCTATCGAAGCTTATCTGCATGGAGCGATAGGAGTTAGGAGTTGGGTGGTAGGTCATTGTAAGTAGGTGGGTCTCCTACCTGGGTTTTCCAACAACTTGGCCAACGTGGTTAGTAGAAGTAGTTAGAGTTATTGATACTAGGAGGAGCTAGATAGAGGAGCGAGGGATTGTGAAGTGACAACTATATGAACTGAGACATTCACAAATTTTCTGGCTAATTCCAATACGTATACAAATGCGTAACGCGAAAGTGTGTCTGTCTGTTTGTTACTTAATGACGACTAAACTATTTTACCGATCGTGATGCAACTTGACAAGGATGTAGTTAAGATGTCCAGGAAGAACATATGCTAATTTTTATTTTTTAGATGTGTGAAAAGGAAGATAGAAATGGGTTTTTGCAATAAATGTCGATGAAATCGAAAAAAAAAAAAAAAAGACAGGTACATTCGCTTACGCCACCTAAACGGTTAGAGATAGGTGATAACTATGAATAGCAATATTGTTCGCCTCCAAGAGTTCTACAAAAAAGTCCGGGACAGCATATGTCTATGTACAAAGGTTCACCCACATTATTGAAAATAAGTTATTAAATATAGGAGTGTTGAAATACGTAAATTTAGAAGAATAATTTAGGAAGGAAAAATAAATCATCATCGAATTTAATGGTTTATTTGCTTTGTGCATTTAACAAAGATAAAGACCACCTTTAAATCGTAAAATTTCGACGAATAGTTCAGATTTTACAAGAATGTTAATGAAATGGTACAGCAGTGTCATGCACCGGAATCGAAAATTCGATCAACGTGAGATGATGTAAATTTTTGTATTAAATTAGTATTATTATGAATTTGAAAAATTAGGTTGCTGAATGTGTTAAAAAAAACCCAGCAAGTAAAAGTATTTTGATCTTATAACATAGATAGATTTTATTTTTTTCTGAATGAAAGAAGATTAGTCTAAGAAAACTCCCGAGCAACGCGGGGTAATCAGCTTGTATTTAATAAAATATTTTGTGATACATTTGATAGTATTACTTAACACAAGTATAATATTTGTACTCAGATTAGATTTAGTATATGTGAAAAAGTTTTGTTGGAAAGTTAATTGGTATACTTAAAATTTGTTAGAGACTTATTTAATTTTCCTGAGAAGGAAAAAGGAACACGACGTGTCGGAGCGCATAGAAACCATGAAGAACAACGAAAGTAAGATGAGATCTTTGAGAAGACTTTCGTCACTGGCATTTTCAGGCAGTCTTCCTTTTGACGGATGACGACAGTGGTTTGTACATTGGAGCCAAACTCGGTAGTACATTGTTTTTTTTTTTCAGAGTCAAGTTCGTTATTTTCTCACCTAAAGTAAGCACGAAATTTTTAATGTTTTTAATGTCAATTGTCAAAGAATTGTTTCTCATTTAAAAAGTGGTTGACGATGTCTTCTGTTAGTGATGCAGAATCACACACACACAAAAAAAAATCTTTCACGTTTTGTAAGTGACCCGTCTATTTTATGGTTATGATTTACATACATATACCCAGCTATAGGCCATAATTCTTTTTTGGGGGTACAGGGAATCTTGATTTACTTTAGGTTATGTATTAATTTTTATACATAAAGAGTCTGTAGCCGTCACCTGACAGAAATCTAGTATAAAGGTAGCAACACTTGGGTTTTGAAACACAACCACTCCCAACTTCACCAGTAATATTTTCTAAAGAGTGAGCACTTCGATAGGAATTAAATTAACCGTAGTTTTTTTAATGATAAAAAAAACACAATATCTCAGTTTTGACTACTGTTACCACTGGCCTGGGGTAATTGCTATCGAAAATGTCAAACATATTTACGGAATAAATAATATGAAGAGTTTAAATAAAAATCCGTGTTTTAAGTGAAAACCTGATATTAATATTCTCTACACAATATTTGTTTCATAAAAATGACACAGAACAGAAACATTTAGATGTAAGAGTGGAAAATTAAACCTATAAAAACCTTGAAAATATTGAAAAAGTTTTAATTATGCCATTAGTGTTCATCCTTATGCTTTTATGTATTAGATGCTCAGAAATTAATTAAGGAAGATAGAAAAAATTACTTTTTAAAAATTAATTTTTTCTGTCTTCCTTAATTAATTTCTGAGCATCTAATACATAAAAGCATAAGGATGAACACTAATGGAATAATTTAAACTTTTTTAATATTTTTCATTTTTTTAATGTGCGCGCATTATTTACACGTTTACAGCTAGTTACGATGATGTGATCAAAATCATTAGACCTATTCTCGAGAAATGAAAATTGAACCCTTACATAATTTCTACCTTAATAGTATATGATACACATTTGAAATTAGTTGCGTTTGACACTCCACGAAAGAGAATCCATTAAACTATCAACAAATCACGAGTAATAGTTGAAGACTCGTAAATAAACGTGAAGAATAAACTGCGCAGTAAAAAATGCTTTCAGAATTCTAAAAACCTAGGGGTATTTATCGTCTTGGAAATTTGGTAACAAGAACGTATTTGAGACGCTTATCCTTCGGGTACTAAAAACCATGATATTCGGATTTTAAAATTTGATAAATAAATGGCTGGTTCATTAGATGGAAATAATACTAAGCATAGTTTCATGAAAATCATTTATTGCAACCACGCCTGGAGTTAGTAAAATTAGTTAGTATTTTAGCATTTAGTTAGTAAAATTACAAGAAAATATGTGTGACGAGTTTTATCTTTAAAAGGAAAAAGAAATTCGCAGAATATTCATTTCCACAAACATATTCTTAGAACAAAATTGTACGCGATCTGATAGGCAATTCGTCAACTTTACAAATAATAAAATAATTTTTTGTATTTGTTAAATATCTTATATAATATATCAAATATCATACATATCTTTATAGTTTCTTTGTTTTTGTTTTTGACAAGTTTTCTCCTATATTTCAATATCACGTTTTAGAAGTAACAATGTCACTATGACGCGATACCAAAATAAATGCAAGGGATCTTAACATTAAAGTTCCATCCAGTATTTTTTCTCTTTCGTTTTAGGTTTCTTGGTGAAGGGAACGGGATGAAGCAATAAATGGAACATTACTAGCCCTTTTCATCTCCACATGATCCCTTGAATCTTGACTCGACTCCAACCTTTCAAATTGAAATCCCTTGCCTTTGGAAGCCGGCCCAAAGAGGTTTCCTTCCATTCCTACTTTCATACATGCTCATTTCAGTCCATATGTAGACTCAAACTGTAATTTGTTCCTTGAAGTCAAGAATCCTTTCATCAGTATAAAATCTAATTTAATGTCTGATTTCAAGTTTATATTTAGTCATTCGAGTTAAAGAAATAATGTTACTGAAGAATAAATATCTGTTTAAAAAGTCCTGATTTGTTGTCAGATATTTTGAAGACAATTGTGTACAATAAAATTTTCGCGCTCATAAATGAGTTTTCAAATACAAAACGGAGGCTGTTTGACAACAACAAAATTCGCAATTCAAAGATTCTCTATCGTGTATAGGTGGTTGATACGAAGCTGCGTCATGTATCCAGTTTGATAACAGGTGTATAATCGCAGCTAAGATTTTAACTTAACATACAAATTGATGCATAAAATGATGATTTTGCCACTAATTCACCCTTACGAGCAAGTTATTTGTAGTTAATTAGGGTAGATTTGGTAGCTTCAGGAAAAGTCTTATAATTAATTCTGCTCAAAATCGCGGTTTTGAGAGCGTATCCCTTGCTTTTACTGACCGTTTGTTCGTAGATTATTCCACTTTTATTGTTCCAACATTGTTTTTCACAGTGTAATTGACGAAATAGAATTCTTAATTGAATTAGGATGACTAGTCAGTGAATCTTGTGGATTATAACCAGGACTCGGATTTTGCATATTTTCTCCTGATTTTCTCTGTCTATGAAGAATCAATATCTAGAATTTTTAACCTCCTGACAATTTTAATTTAGTTTAATAGCGCGTATTTTTGAATATTCGTCTGAACTCTTCTAGTTTTTAAGTTAAATTACCGGAACAACAGACATCTTTAATACTTAAGTATATCTTATACTGTATGAGCGAGGTTAGTGATATTATTCAACTAACACAATCTACACTTCCATTTTTTTGGTAATTAGTCAATGTATATTTAACTTGTTTTTTGAGCACCCATTTAAATTTTTTTAGTGAATTTAATTTAATTTTTAGAACTATGTAGGAGATTTTAAGAACGTATGTTGGATACTTTGAACTTTGTGCATATTTTCCGTTTTTTAGTACATACCGATTCGAACCCTGCTCATAACACAGTCAAGAGTGAGAAGAGCTGAATTAGCGAGACATCCTTGGTCCAACCGTCGCGGCACAAACGCGTCGCGTACTCCGTCTCCGCAGAATCCCTGCTCGTGCTTATCTCTCCCGCGAAGGGGGAACACTCACAAAAGGAAATTCTCCCACTCACGATGGAGGCGTTTCCTTTCTGACGAAAGTTTTCCAAAATCGCGGTACATCACCGCTTAAAACAACGCACTTTCCCTCTCTTAGCTTACTGTGAGAGGGAAGTGCTCGCGGCCGGAGATGGGTATCGCCTCGCTCCGCGCGCGCGGCAACTATCTGCTGAGAGCGCTGTAGTCGCGGGGGCGGGAGCGAGACAAAGAAAGAGCAGAGAGCGCGGACTGACGAATGGAGGCACCAGCCGGTTGCTTCAGCTGTGGTTGCGATGGAAGCAGGGGAACAACTCGCGTTCATTATTCGTGAAGTTTACGTTCATGAGAACGATTCAAATGTGGAATTTAACATTTCGAACACATTTTTCGGTTGCATAAATTCTTCCTGAATAAGTGGTTCCAAATAACCATTCACATAAACTGAATTGAACCCATCTTCCGTGCTCCATCGCAATAGCAATCCGATAAAAGACGAACGAATACTGGCCTCGCTCCAGTCCTGCCCAGATGCCACAGCGCTATCCAGAGTTCGGAATTTCTGTAGATGCTAATCTTGTTGGTACGTCTTCGGTTCGGTGAAGTATTGAGCCTACAATTAATTGCTTGAATTCCGAGCCTTGTTCTTTCAGGACTCGTGTTATTGGAGTAACGTACCATCGGCGCATCCTGTGTTATATTCCATGGATATCTTGTATATTTTTCACGAGTTCTTTAAATATAGTTTATTATTGGGATTATAGAGTTTGTTGTTTGTGTGTAATTCAAACTTTTGGCGTTAGTCCAATACGATTCTTGGGCCTAGTTGCTCTACCAAAAATAATCTGAGTTATCTTTCCTCTCGCCGCTCATGTTCAATCGATCCGCGACAATATCCCTTCAAAACTATTGGGTACACGTTCATATTGATCTCTTGACGAACGAGCTATCTTTTTTTATACGTAAATGCAGAGGTTCCCAATCTTTTTCGGTTTGTGGCTCATTCTGTGTTATATCTAATTTTCGAACTAAATAATCGAATTTTTTCCGCGGCGCCCTTAATATATCAGATTTTTTTCTAAATTTCTGATTTCTTGAAAAATTGGAAAACTTTCCTTTTCAAAAGCGATTACCCATTTAACAGCAAAAAATTGTAAACCGATACTTACTATTTTCCTTGGGATAATATAAAATATATAATTTCAACTGTTTCGGTAATATCCATATTGAGACTGGACAACCACCATGTGGTTAGGTTAGTTGAAAAATAAATTAAACACGAATTTTAAATTCACAAACAATTTATTGAACGTCCATTGATGATTAACATTATTAAAATTATTAATGGGATGGATGGGCTTGATGTTCATTACACAACTTCTCAAATCTCGGAATAAAATTGGATATGGCGACCCTCATTTCTTGTTCAACATTAATTTTCGAGCGATATTTACTTTTTATTACCGCGAATGCCGAAAACCCAGCTCGCACAAATAGGATGCTGCAAATGAATTAATATTCGTAGAGTTTTACCACTAAGCAGTGGATATTCCTCTTTTACTGATATCCAAAAATCAGAAAGTTCCATGCTACCAAATTTTAACTTTAAAGTATTATCGCAAGACAAGTCATTAAGAGATTCTTCTTCTAAAGAAGTAAATTCTGATGGAGCCTTGACTCTAAATGGGTCTTGAATCCATGTAAATTTATCATTATCTGCTTCAAAGTATTTTTCGAACTTTTTTATAAGCTCTGATAGGTGATCAACAAAAATGGATTTTATATTGCAAGACAAATTAATTTCATTGGAGGTTACAAACTGATGCAACAAGGGAAAATAATCACTGATACACTTGTCATTAATTTTTATTTTCCATAGCTGTAATTTTTTTCTGAAAGCTGAAATTTTTTCTGTTTGCTTTAAAATGTGCATATTGCGTCCTTTTAAGGAGAAATTCAACGCATTCAACTTTTCAAAAATATCACATAGGCATGCGAGTTTAATCAAAAAGTCTGTTTCCACAAAGTGTTTGGCATACTCATGTTTTTCTTCTTCAAGGAAAGCGTATATTTCTTGCCGTAATTGGAACGTACGAGACAATACACCCCCGCGAGAGAGCCATCGTGAGTGGCAGTAGTACAACAAAGATGTGTATTCAGCTCCCATATCTTCACACATTTTTTTAAAAAATCTTGCTTTCAGTGGCCGAATTTTTATATAGTTTACTATATTTACCACACGTTCTAAAACTATATTTAGTGGAGGACTCATATACTTTGATGCAAGTGCTTCTCTGTGAATGATGCAATGGGTCCAAACTGAATCTGGAGCTTTGTTTCGAATAAGCGCCTGCAATCCTCCATAAGAGCCGGACATCGAACGACCACCGTCAGTACAAACACCAACGCACTTTGTCCATTCTAAATTATTTTCAACCATAAATATATTCAGGATCTCGAACAAATCCTGAGCCTTTGTACTTCCAGTAATACTTTTACAAAAGAGAAGGTCCTCAACGATTGAATTACCATCTAAGAACCGTACGTAACAAATCAAGTGTGCGTCCTTATTATTATCTGTGGCCTCATCGAGTTGCAATCCAAATTCACTTCCTTTTAATTTTTCAATTAATTGTATATTGAGATCCTCCCCCATGTGCTGAATTCTGCGACTAATGTTATTGTTAGACAAAGAGACTTTTGAAAGCAGTTTCCCCGCCGACTCGCCAATCATAATGTTCACTAAACCTACAGCAGCCGGTAGAATGAGTTGCTCTACGATGGTATGGGCCTTTTTACACTTAGCAACTCTATATGCAACTTTATATGATGCTAGCAAAGCATTATTTGGTATTTACACGTGTTTATAAATGCTGCCTTTTTGTTGTTTCAATTCAATTAACTTTATGGTAAAAAAGTCGCGAGGTTTACCAACAAAGTTAGAATGGTTGGTTTCTAAATGTCGTTTTAACTTACTTGGAAGCATACAATCTGGTGCCAAAACTTTCATACACAATACACACTGTGGTCTCTTTTTATCATTTTCGTTTATTGAAGTAAAGCCAAAATCCAAATAACTGTCTTCATATTTACGATGTTTTCGCTTTTCGGAACCCTTGCCACTTGTTTGTGGAACGTCCTTTCTAGATTTAGCACTATCTTTATTATTAAAGTTTAATAAGAATTTGTCCATTTTTGGGGTGATCAAAAAAATAACTTTTGAAAATTAACTTAACCACAACACTATTAAGTTGGACGTTAGTCCAACAAACAAAAACTAATGCGAGCACTGAGATGGTGACAACAAATGAACTGAAATCCGACTTGCTACTGCGCTACGTACGCTTAGCGGCTAGCTCCCCACCCAAGCTTTAATGACAAAAGTACAGATGTATAGTAAATATCGAAATATCGATATTTTTCTTGCGATGTATCGATATTTTTCGCCGATATTTTTGATCCCGATATATCGGGATATCGATATCGAAATGGTACTATCGGGTCCGATATTTTTTTTTCAACCTAAAAATTATTACCAATTAAGGGGAATTTCGGATAAGGAAAGAAACCGTAGAGGAAAAAAGAAACTTTTTGGCTACTCAGTGGAGACTTTTTCGCTGAACCTGAAGATTATGGTCCTCTGGCAACACTGTAGATAAGAATGCATTTAGCCAGAGTTACTCCTGTTCATTTTATCAGTATTTTTGTCGAATTGTTGTCGTAAGTAAGTAAAGTAGTCTGTTGATGACTTCAAAGGGGTAACTCGTCGATCTGTTGTTCATTGGTGCGATCAATTTGTGATTGTGATGTCGTCTGCTGTTTGGAATTTTTTTGAGAAGATTGATCCGAAGACAAACTTTGTGACTTGTAATTTATGTGGGAACCGATACAAAACGAGTGGAAACACTACTAACTTGGCGTCACACCTCACAAGTAAACATGGTAGTGCTTTCGCCTAGTTTTCAGGGGTTGGAGCTAGAAAACGTAAGGCTCTTCCAACCTCCAAGGCAGGTCCAAATAGTTCTTTTCGAAAGGAAATGGAACTGTCAGAGTCAGAATCTCTTTCTCTTATTGGGGATGAGGATAGTGCTGATACTGTTGATGATGTCTCTTTGATTGACGACGCTTCACCTGGTGAGCCGACTTATGAAAATATGAGTACTTCATCTGCAGACGAGCCTTCTTTTACAACCCAGTACCTCCCAAGAGGCAACGGACACTCGCCGACCGCTTTCTGATGATGGGTTCCTTCGAGGAAGGTGTGCCAACACACCAGAAAATCACACAAGCTCTGATTTACATGGTATGTAAGGACAACTTTCCGTTCGCATGCGTTGAAAAAGAAGGAATGAAATTTTTTTTAACGGTACTCCCACGCTTTAAACTTCCCTCCAGGGTGACAATAACCAAATTGGTTGAGCAGCATTACTTCACAACAAAAGTAATTGTGAAAAACATATTGTCAAATGCCGAACACGTATCAATGACGAGTGATATCCTAACACTCACTAATTCTACGAGGAGCTTCCTCGTCATGACCGTCCACCTTCTCAATAAATCAGATCGGATGTTGGAAAGCATTTGGAAGTGTCTCACACAGCTGATAGTATTAAAGAAAAATTCGTCGAAATTACAGAGGATTTTGGAATTGAAAATGAAAAGATCCTAACCATGACGACTGACAGTGGAGCTAATATCAAAGCAGCAGTCAACAGTTTTTTGGGTGAAGGGAAAAGAATCAGCTGCATGGCTCATATTATCAATTTGATCGTGAATGAAGCACTCAAAGACGTCAAGGAGTTCAGCAAACTTGCAGACCACACCAATGTTATTGTGACTTTCTTCAAATACTCTGTTAACGCCATGGATGCGCTCAGAGCTGAGCAGATAGCATCAGGTAAGAAGGAAGGTGAGGTACTGATTTTAATCCAGGCTATAAGTTCTAGATGGAACTCCAACCTGGATATGATGGAGCGTTTTGTTACCCTTTCAGGCCCTGTGGCAAAAATCCTCTCCTTCATGGGTGGTTGCGGCTCGAGCCGGAATGTTCGCGATATGATCCCAACATCTCAACTAAAAGTAATGCGAGAGTTAATATCACTACTCAAGCCTTTCAAACAGGCAACTGAAGATGTTAGTGGCGATAATTATGTTACAGCAAGCCTGGTTATTCCTCTTGCCTGCCTACTGAAACAGGAAATGGAGAACCCATCAAAGTCAAAGGTTATACCAGCAAACCAGCAAACTGACAAAGAAGTTGTCCAGTCCGTGGCAAACAGTCCTTCTAGAATGGTTGAAGAAGTATTCCCCGAAACACAAGTTGGCCAATCTGTGGCGATAAGTATTCTGATAGGGGTAAAAGAAAAATTGGAGCCGTGCAAAACCAAATGTTTCTGGCAAAAGCCACAATCCTCGACTTAAAAAACTTCATTTCTCTCATGGTTTGGTGGTTGGTAAAGCAGTGACGGCCCTTTCCGCGGAAATTCGGGCGGAACATAAAAGGAGGGGACAGCTATCGCCAGAACTTAAACAACCCACTTCAACACAATTCAATAAGGGAATGCCTTCCATTTGGAACATGCACGAAAAAATCGTCAAAACTGCATCAACGAGTCAGCAAGTAACTGAGAGTGGCGTCCTCCCGAGTGACTTCAAACAATATTTGGATCAACCCATCCTGCCAAAAGACTCAAACCCTATACAATTTTGGATTGACAGCCGCCACTTTACCCCTGTGCTCTCAGAAATCGCCCTGAAGTACTTAATTCCTTCTGCATCGTCGGTATCATCTGAGAGGGTTGCTTCAGCAGTGAACCTGTGTGTACCAGATCTGAGAAGTCAGCTTAGTGGGGAACATATAAAGCAACGAGCCTTCTTGACTTCAATCCCAAAGAAGTATTGGTTTGATTGACACAGCATGATGATTCACTTCTGTCATTATATTCGTCTTTCATTATATTTTGGGGTAAATATATGTACATTTTTTATGGGTGGATTTTTTATGTATCTATTTCCACCTAACAAACATTGAAGTTTTATAAATTGAATTCGTAATTTGGAATTTTGAAATTTAGATTAGTTTTATTGGAAAAGAATTAAACAAAAAATATCGAAGACGGATATATCGAAATATCGATATTTTTCACCGATATATCGAATTACTATTTCGATATATCGATATTGTTCTCCGATAGTTGCATCCCTAAACTAAAGCATGGGGGGAAGCCGTGCTTGCGCACTAGCCGTTTCAAAAGATGCGGATTGAAAAGAAAACAATGAACGACTCGAAAGTTGCTAAATTCTTGGAATTTTGTCAGCATACACGATTGTTGGCGCAAAAATTCGAGAATTGGAAATCCCAAGAAAATTGCTGAATTGTTTAATTGAATATTTCGCGGCGCCCTAATGACGGCACCGCGACGCCCCGGGGAGCACAGTTTGGGAATCACTGCGTTAATGTGATATCACCATTCCAGTGATGTTCTATAAAACACTGTTGCCTGGTTACTCCTACATGCGCTTTTGAGAGAAAGGAGTCCACTAATTTAACACACACCATAAATTAATATTAAATGTTCAAATAAAAATATGGTTCAACTAATCATCTCATATGAACAAGAGTACTCAAATAATTTCACCTTCATGATGTAATAATGTGAGCTTATCCCTTTTCAATTAATGCAGCAATCCTAAGGTAACACGAAATCCTCAGAAGTATTCTCACCGCATTTAAATGACCAACACGAATTCGAAAAGAACCCTGTTCTAAGGATTACACCGTCATGTTACACATATGGTTGGACACATATTGTGACTTTATTACGTCACCTTCCAATATTTATTTATTTATTATTAACATTATCAGGGTACTGAGTACTCATTTCTCTTGGAGCCACTTACAATGAAAACACAACAATCTGGTGTTCGA
>NNCF01127058.1:256504-456082 GCA_002313205.1 Laupala kohalensis
CCCCGTGTTCGCCAAACACGTATTTACTAGATGTAAGCCCTCTGGGAGGAGGAGGAGAAGAAGAAGAAATAGAGGAAAGAGAAGAAGGGGAAAATGAAAGATACCCTAGCTCCAATAGTGTCGGGATCGAAAAGAACAAGAGGCGACCAAGGAAGGTCAGCAAAGAGAAAGAAAGGAGCCCGGCACAAGCAAGTGGAAGCAATGCCAGACTCAGCTCGGGGCCCCGTGTTCGCCAAACACGTACTTACCAGATGTAAGCCCCCTGGGGGGCTTACAAAAAGTGAGGGTAGTTGCCCCCTCACTTTTTGTAAGAAAAAATTAACATTTCATTTAAACCATGTAAAACATGGAATTATAAAAAAACATACTAGCCTTGCTTTGATGTCACCAGTCTTTCCTTTAATTTGTTTACCGAGATAGTAACACATTGTCCTCTGAAAGTCTATCTACCCTCTAATTCAAATTTTGTTTTCGTGCGATAAGCGATAAAAATGAGTTGCCGCATAGTAATATCAGATTAATGGTTAGCTTAAAGTTGTTTATACTGGAAAATGGGGTATGTAAGAATTGCAGTAGAGGAAGTTCGATTGTTGATGTACATCCAGCGTCGCTATCAACAATTGATAAGCGTCCTTAGAACAGATTATCCATGCCAGCTTCTGGCTCTGAGCGTGACCTTGATGGAGAGGTGGTGGTCTGGGGCGAAATTGAAGCTATTTTAAAAACGTATCATTATTGCCTTGCGCACTATCACGGCTAGCGCATCCCGAGACAGGACACACGTTTAGCCAAACGCGCTATCAGAACCTGAGTGGCAGTTCTTCTATCTTAGAGATTAGTGAGTTACTAGACCGATGCATACTGTAAAATTAATTCGCCAGTTTGTCGCGTTTATCCGTACTCTACAGTGTATATGTCTCTGTAGTTCTATTTAGTGTCCCGGTGTAATAGTTTCTTCTGTGCAAACATATTGAATCGAGGCTTGTATAGAGCGTTCAACTGGAAAAACTTTGTTTGATTTTTCGCAAAGAAACATAAGATGGTAGCAACAAGTGATACTGAACCATGCGACACCGCCGCCGTTGTAGATAGTTTCTACGTTTAGTCTGTTTCATTAAATACTGTTTAGAGTCTGTTTCATTAAATACTGAAACAGAAATTTCAACTACCTGCGTGACTAATGTTCACAGTCAGCTTCAGCAAAGAGATCCACTTCATGGTAAGCAAGTAGCATTAGAATTTTTCAAAGATGGTCCATTTCAACCTACGCTCAACGAATATCGAGAAACAAAAGGAAGAAAGTTCAGAAGTTCGTGATTCGCAGAATATAAGTGACTAGAATATAGAGTTGCTGGAGACAAAGCATTTTGTTCCCCTTGTCGATTATTTGGAACCACAGGTTGCTATGACGAGACATTTATTTCAAAGGGGTTCAAAAACTGAAAAAGCAAAAAAGAAAAAAAACCCGTCCAACGCTTTAAAGAACATGAAAGATCCTCATTTCACTTCAATGCTTTGCAACGTTGGCACGAGAGACTAAAAGTCAAGGAAAGTATTGTAAGATATCTACCCAACTTCACGAAGAAGTCAATAAAAATCGCGATTATTTGAAAATTCTCTTTCATACTTCGCTTTTCCTGATAAGGCAAGCTCCAGCACTAAGAGGACACAGAGAGAATGAGACTTCAGCTAACAAAGGTAATTATGTGAAATTATTAAAGCTGAGATCAACTGAAAATGAAGTATTGAAAAAAATGTTTTTAGACGGGAAATTGTTTTTTAATTATGTTCATCACGATGTACAAAATGAAATGCTGGAAATTATGGCAAATCAAACGCGAGACAGTATACTTGAATGTGTTAAGAAAAGTAAGCATTTCTCTATAATTGTTGATGAAATGCCAGACGTTTTACATCATGAGCAGTTAACTCTTGTAATGTCACTGAGGAACTGGAAATCGAAGAACGATTCATTGGGTTTTTCAAAACAGATTTGACTGATGGTGAAACTTTGTATAAGTTGCTTCTCTCTATTTTAGAAAAATTTGGTATCAGTCCTTGAAATATAATCGCTCAATTTTACGACGGAGCAAGTAACATGAACGGTATTTACAAAGGAGTGGTAGCGAGAATGAAAGAAAGCAATCTCCATATAATGTATGTACATGAATTCTCTAAATCTTGCACTTCCAGATGCTCTAAAGAGCATTGTTTCTGTATGCAATGTTTTCAGTACAATACAACAATATCATTGAAGCTTGACATGCAGTGTTTACAAACGTGAAGAATTTAGATAGTGTAGCCGGTGCGGAAGGTAATGATCTGTCTCTCAAGGCACTGAACGACATAAGATTTAGCAGCAGTTATGATAGCTTGCGTGCCGTTCAACAGTATCTAGTAGACATAATGCTTACTTTGGGTGNTCAACAGTATCTAGTAGACATAATGCTTACTTTGGGTGAAATTGAAGTTACGGACCCAAAAATTGGTGGTGAAGCTTGCGGTTCGGTAATGTGTACCAGTAAGTTTTGAGTTCGTTTTCGCTTTAAATGTCATAAAACGTGTGTTTGAAAAGATGTTCGCCCCAATTATGATTCTCCTCAAGACTTTTGGTTAAGAACATTTTACTACCCTCTACTAGACACCCTCTCTGAGAACATCAAGTTGCGTTTTGAAAAAGTCATCTGATTTTACTATGCCATATAGAAACATTACTAACTGCTTCAATAAGGTTTGTAATGACATTATCTAAGAAGCTTCTTCAGCTGTGAGTGAAGCATTTGGTATTGACAGGGAAACTTTATCTGCAGAAATTGATGTCTCTCGAAAATATCCTGAAGAAACATATCGTAAACTTATTTCAAAGTTAGTGCTACAATTTAAGTCTGAAAACATTCACAATCAGAATGTATTTCCAAACCTTTTCCAGCTTTTGAGATTATTTTTAACTGTTCCTGTATCCATTGCATCGGCAGAACAATGTTTCAGTGTCTTGAAAAGAGTGAAATATTATTTGAGGAATACAATGCTTCAAGAACGTCTATCGCACTTGTCAATGTTGTCCGTAGAAAAAAAAGATCAACTTTTATGACTGTGTGGAAGTGTACGCCAGGCGGACACAAAGACACTTAACCTTGTTTTAAAACTGTAAGTAAACAAACGACAATAAGAAGCTTATTTTCTACATTTAGTTTCTATATCTAACAAAATATTAATTTTTCCTTACATATTGAGTAATGTAATAGGGTACGAAACGCCCTTGGGTAAATTGACTTCGGCTATCACTTTTGGATTTTATTTTAAACAAGCAATTCGTTTGAAAGTTATGTTTTTTAATACTACTCAAAATGTGAGCACTATTATTAACGCAGATAAGTTGGTAAACGGGTACCGAGTACCTCAATGCAAGTTCCCATGAAGTATAAAAAAATTATCGTACTGAATCTAAATTTGAAAATTTTGTTGTTTTTATTTTTCATTTGCTGATTTATGTAATCATGTTTACATCAAAAGAGACATTACATGACTATCGTCTCGTAAATCCTGTGTTCTCTTACTGCCACCTGATGTTTTTGAGTGTACTCAGTAGTCCCGCGTAGGTACTCCATTACACTTTCAGTGCCTCTTTAATCTCATATATCCCATCTATATCTATAAAGGAGCGAAATACGTCGTATCTTTCTTTAATATCTATAATGGTATGTGATATGAAGTATCACCTATAGTCCCGACTCACCGGTACTTGTCGGTATTATATTTTTTTGCCCCCACCCCTTTTGATTCCCAATCGCCGCCACGGATCAAGAATACATCATCCGCATTCAGAGAGCATACGGTCGGCACTTCAATGCGCACAGCTGTACTCACCACCCTACGATTCTCCGTCTGGTAGCGCGATTTCAACAATTCATTCTGCGATCACCCAAGAACGGGTAGATGACGTTCGCTTCGAACTTCAGAAAACCTTCAACGAGTGAGGATTAGATTTAATGACAACTACGAAACACCGACTCGAAGAAACTTAGCCGTCACTTTCTTCAGACTCAGCCGCCTCAGATTTTTTTTTTTTTTGCTTTGGGGATATCTCAAAGAACGCGTATACGTCAACAAACCAGCAACCATAACCAGCAAACAAGCTAACTCAAAAACAGTATGCGGGTCGATATCCGTGAGTTATAACTAGCAATTATTCGCAAAGTTATGTACAATCTTTGCGAGACGCTCTCTGTGAGGCTACGAATGGTGGTCATTTGAAGGACACAATTTTTCTCACCTATTGTTTTGACATTTCCCAATCATGTACTTCAAATCTGAGACAGGAATAATTACGTGTATTTCCAAACAAAAAAGTTATAACCTATTTAAACCCATGCGCGACTTCTGCGCCATCGTGTATAAACAGTAGCGAAATTAAGGAAAAGCGCAAATAATGAAGATAGACCAAATTGGAGTCGAATAGCGGGGAGTGATTAGAAAATGCCTGAATTCAGATAGGGGTGAAGCACAGAGTGGCGTGGATGGGGTTCGATGGAGTGGGAATGGAGGGCGCGCAGGGTTAGGCTAACGAGCGTCGAGGGGTTCATCGTCGTAACTCTGCAAGTTCTACCCCTGTTGGAATGTCAAATGGCGCATTAACATTATGCTAATTCAACTTGCTACCAATTGAAAATTCACATCTTTGAATTAATTTCCCGAGAATTTTGTGCCCGACCTTACAACATCTCACGTTTTAAGAAGCAAATTATTTATTAAGTTCAAAACTATTTTCCAAGTAGGGTGTGAACAAGAATTCGCAGACTCTTCAGCAAGGGTGGCGTTGAAGTAAGGTTTGTTCTTCGGAAAAGAAAGTTTATCTCGCAGGTGAAAAATGAGGTGTGTACCTAACATTTGAATAAAGAAATTTGTGTCTTTCGTGATTTTGCATTTTTATCTCTCACCTAAAATTCTTAGTTCGCGAGAGTTCTCCGTCTTCTCATTCAAGGAACTGATACATTTTTATTCAGAAGATTATTAATTGCTCACCTCAAAGAATGAAATTAGACAGTTGTAAGGAGTTTATTTTTTAAACTCCAGTCCATTGCATGTAGAAGAGAGAATCCCTTACAAAATAACAATAGTTTCGTATTCATTTTGACCATTTTTCTCACGTTGACTATTCATGAATAGTCAACGTTTTATCATGAACAATGAATCATGAAGTTACTAAAATAAAATCCTTTTTCTCTTGATGACGCAATAACTTTCCATAATCCTCCAAATAATTTGGTTAAGTTAATTTAATTTCATGTAGCAGTTTGTCCCCGTAACTTGTATTTAACCTAAATAAAAACGTATTGTATTTAACGTAAATAAAAAAATTACGCATGCGCATACACTTTGATAACGATATCGAGATACATTCGCCATCGATGTAGTGGAAAATTCGTGTCAACGGAGAAAGTGATGATACGAACCCTTGTGAAAATCAGTGTGAAGCGTGCGGTCGCTTGTTAAAAAAGAGAAACTCAAGGACAAAAAACTCGAAGTTACCATATATATTGCAAAATTAATTGAATTCGTCTCTTGGTTGTTCAATCAGTTCGTGGAAACATATGTTCAATTGATATTTCTATTAAAATGTACTTGATGAATTGAGCGCGCAGTCAGTTACAGCAGCGTCCATGTGTAGTGGAATTTACAAGAATTATTAATGTGATAATTTAGCTCATTTTATTATTCAATGGTGTATTGAAAAGAAACTACTTATTTAATTTGAGAACTTACGAACTTCACGAATCGAAGAACGTTTAACACATTAGTTGCCGCGAGTTGAATTGCGAGGCAATAGAGAGTCGTTTATTTAGCTATGATTTTCACAAGAAATAAGTAAGTTTCGTACGTGGCGTAACGACTGTGTAATAATTACTCGTTTTAATAAAACGAGTAATTCAGTGTTTTCATTCCAATTTTCCCCCACAATTGTTACATATCCAAATAAAATTTAACAAAATGTGTCGTTATTACCGTATGTTTTTATTCTTAGGTATTGGTGTAAACCTTCGTGCTGTGTATAGTCCTTTTTTCCGATGTTATTCTTACTAAAGCCAAGTGCAAAACACAAAATTATTCGCAAACTAAAAAAAGGGGTTTCAATAAAACACATAATGGTATATTCTTATTTTTACTGTATATTCAATCCTTTGTACAATGTTTTCCAATTGGTATTAAATACACTAGGCATACCCAGTTCTGGACACTTCATTCACCTCAACAATTTCTCCCACATACTCTTCAGTATGCTTCTGTATTATATTGGCCTTTTTAATTTCTGACCAAATCTTATTGACTAGTTTTAATATACCTTTGCAAAGATGGCAAATTTGCATTGCAATGTAACACACAAAAATGTTTTTATTTTACAATGAATGTACTATTATTGTTCTTTACACTATCACTTGTTAGCAAGCAATCATTCTCAGCTTCACAGGGCTTTGTGAAGGTAGGATAAGTTTTTCACTAGGTGCTTGTGCCTTAAAAATCACCCACAGAAAAGATGAGATAGGCCTACAATTTTATACACTCTATGTAGTCAGTGGTCACTATGGTGGTTGTTTTCACTACACACAATGGTCATCTAGCTGTTTGTATATCAAAGGAAGTAAATTTGTCATAAAAATTTCAGAACATATAATAACCTTTACCCATTACCAGCACCTTAAAAAGACAAAAAAACAAAAAAAAACACATTATGAACATTAAACAAGGTATGAAAAAGTAGTATAAACTAATTAGCACTCCAAAATGACAAAGAATGTTGTTTCAAACTGACACTGACTACATTAAATGATGATTTTTTTTGCTGTAATGGCAATGAGTTCATGGTAAATTTCATGTTTCAATATGTATTATGTAATGAAAATATTTTCTGGGACATTTAATTGTATGTTGTGCATTATTTTTGTGTTGCCAACGACAGATGATTAATGTATAGTGTTATCTCATCAAAGATTCAAAACAACACACCTACATCAACATGATGAAACAACGGAACTAAGACAGAACATAAACTTTCATCATTTTGGTAGGAAGTTCTTCATGAGAAACTCTAGGAGACTATATGGTGATTCGATCTCTTGCTATCAAGTCCGATCAATTTATGTCTACAGCACTTTCATCGGTTCCTTTTGTTCGTTTCGTTCTCGTAGGTTAAATACTTCTGGTTGAATTTCGACATCGACAATTTCACTAACATCCAAGCAATGATATTGTTTTTAAAACATTAGATAACTGACTAGAAAGAGGACAAGCATCATTCTCAGCCGAATCTTATCTTGAAGGGACGAACGGAACACAGCTGCCTTTGAAAAAATCAACAAATAAGTATGTATGATTGTATATAGTTTTCATCTCGCACAACACGTGAAATGCCCTATACTTCATACACCCTTTTAAATGTAGAAAAAGATTATCCCAGATTATCGCAGTTATTCCCTCCTTTCCTATTTTTAAAAAATTGAAAGCTAACATACAGCTCATTTACAACGTTTACGAAGATCAATCTAAAGTTCTTTTAGAAATGTAAAGTACTACAGTAGTGTTATCAAAATATGCATGATGGTAAAGATCAGATAGAGATAATAGAAATTGTTATTAAAATCATACTTTTAAGCTCAGTTTGTGGATACCAAATAGTTTGGGTAATGAGCACTCAATATCCTAAGGGTTTACATGTGATAAAACACACATTCAAGTATTTACAGCCCTCAGCAATACAGTTTAATGCCTATACAGCACCACATTCATGATAAGTCTTGTTAGAAACACAAACAAGATTCATGACTTGTAGAACAGAAACTAACTTCCAAGGGCAGATGTGTACATCTATGAGGTATAAATTTTCTTAGAAAACTTCAGACTTGTCTGGGATGATACATATAATAAGGATATGATTCACTTTGGGTAGGCATGGGCGATCAATGGCTGGTCTTCACGTTCTTGCCCGGGTGAGGCGCTCATGTAACCTGGTGAGGGAGATTCCGCTTTCTCTGGCACAGGCGTGAAACTCGTGTATGGTGGCACCAAGCCTCGTAAGTGGTGACCGCCTTTTTCGACATTGGCTGTCCCGGAGGCATGGGACTGTAACATTAGACATAATTCTTCTATTTACATCCATTACGTAATCTCAATAAATAAAGAAATAAATCATTACTTACGACCGTTTCTGGACGATCAATATATTTTACTGCAACTCAACGTATCGACTCGCCAATAGAGATAAATATTATGTTCAATATAATATTCAATTCTTCTGTTGCTACGTTAATGCTTCTTGTTACAATATGTTTACACCTGACAAAGACTACAATTACGAATCGAAACGTTGTGCAACACTAAAATATACAGATCGTTACCATTTATATATTACACAGATAACTTCAACTTGTGAGATAAATAAATAAATAAATAAATTTTATTGTCAGCAGTACGATAGCAGCTTATGACCACGTGGAGGACACACTAATTTACTCTCCGGAAGCAAGCAATGGGCCATCCCATCAATTCCGATCAAGGGATGTAAGGTAGATGCAGATTAACAAATTTCAATAAAAATTTCTAGATAAGATACAAAGCTAGCTACGTGTTATAATACTAATAGAATATCAACATGTTTGTAATTTAACACAAAAAAATTTATTTTACATGTACGAATTATTATCGAACTATAGATTATTCTGAGTATAGTGTTTATAAATCATAAGAATTGAAATAACACTAAATTCACGATGTATTGTTTCAATAAATGCGCCCCTAGACAAAAGCCTAGAGAACCTGTATACGAAAACCACCTCTATACGAAGGAAAACCGTAGAAAAACCCGGGTCAGGATGGGGCTACAGAATTAATGGATACAACCGTGCCTAAGTTGAGTACACATAAAACTAAGTGAATATGAACCATAAGACAACACAATCATGCAAGAAAATAGTTTTTGAAATTGTTATAAGTTATTTAAAAAGTGCTACAGCAATGGCGTGATAAAGTACAAGACGAATTTAACTTTCATTAAAATCAATAAATTCTTTTACAGTGTAGAAGCACTGGTGCAGGAGGTAGTTTTTAACCGCGGATTTGAAGATATTCAATTTCATAATATCTTTTATATTCTTGGGCAGGGAATTATATAGAACGATTCCCGAATGGTATGGTCCCTTTTGGCAAAGAGTGGTTGACACTCTAGGGCGATGAATATTACTACTATTGCGTGTATAGTGTTCGTGAACGAGACTGTTTCGTATAAAGCAAGGGTGGTGCTTCAGTAATTCGGTCTTAACAAACACGACCGTTTCATAAATATAAATGCAGGGAAGTGTTAAGATATTTAATTCCTTGAATAAAGGTTTACAAGAGTTTCGGGGGTGAGATTTACAAATTATCCGAACTATCCTCTTCTCAATTCTGAAAGTTTGAATGCTCTAACCGGAATTACCCCAGAAGGTAATGCCGTAACGTAAATGGGAGTACACATTTGCAAAATATATGCAACGGGAAATACGTGGACTAACTGCGTTAACTAAGTTTCGGAATGCGTAACACAATTTGCTTAATTGGGAATTAAGATTGTCAACGTGACAATTCCATTTGAGGTTGTCTTGAATATGGAGACCTAAGAATTTTGTATTCGTAACAGTTTTTAATTGTGTTCCGTTTAAAGAAAGAAAAACCTGGGGTATAGATTTTGTGATACTATTGCAAAATTACATTGACACTTTTGTCAGTGCTTACAATGAGATGATTTGCATGGAACCAAGCCAAAAGGATAGGCAAAACGTTTTGGGCGTTGGTGTGTTTACATAGAAAATTAGTGTCATCAACAAAAAGAACCATTTTGCAATCTGATGTGAATGGTCACACGTCGTATAGTGCCGAGAATTGAACCCTGGGGTATTCCGCATGTATGTGGCTTTATTTATAAAAGACAACGCTGAAGTAACTTATTTATAGTATACGATATTTTGACCTCTTGATATCTATCTTTTAAATAAGAAGTTAGCCATTGATGTGGAAGTCCACAAATGCCTTACGAATACAATTTGGAAAGGAGAATTTTGTAATTGACGACATCGAATTCTTGGGATAAGTCAAGAAAAACACCCTGAAAATTTTCTCCACGATCAAAAGATGTGGTAACATCGTTTAAGAAAGAAAATATGGCGCTTGTAGTGGAAAAGGATTTCCGAAAATCGTGTTGATCGTCAGAGTATGTTACTTTTTGATACAAAATTTAAGACGCTTATAGAACAATTTTTCAAAGATTTTTGAGAAAGTGGGTAGTAGAGATATTGGTCGATAATTTCCAACAATAAGTTTGTTTCCTTTCTTGTGTAATGACTTCACTTTAGCTCTTTTAAATATGTTAGGAAACACCCCTTCCGATAAGGAACTATTAAAAATATTTATGAATGGATTTAATATAACGTGGGACGAAAATTTAACAATAAACTCAGGTATATCATCTACGCCTGTTAAAAATTTGTTTTTTATGAGCTGATGATTATCATTTCACTGGCGTTAGTTTCGGAAGTGAACATAGAATTGGGTACGTGGATGGATATAATTGGAGGACATTGATTTGGATATATTGAGTTCGTTATTTTACCAACTTCTGAGAAGTAAGAATTAAACAAATTTGCCATGTGGATTTGACACGATTCTGCCGTCGTTAAACAGAGAAATATTTTCTTTGCGATTTTCAGAAGTTGATGTTTAATTTTTAACAATATTCCACATGGCTTTCGTCCGGTTGTTCGATTTTAGTACCTGCCTGTCGTTTTCCATAATTTTAGCTGCACAGACAACTTTTCGAAGAATAGTCTTATATTTACTAAAATAATAATGCAATTCTGGTGGTTGGTTATAGAGTTTTGAAAGATAATATAAACGGCGTTTGTTTTTCGAAGAAATTCTTATCCATTGGGTGATCCACCTGTTGTATTTCTTTGTGTTAATTAACTTGCGTTTTATGGTAAAGCTAGAGTTGTAATGTTTTAGGAATATTAAGATAAATACAATGAATTTATCGTCAGTGTGTTAGCAATTGTAAACATCTTCCCAGTTTCCTCACGTAAATAATTTACAAATATAGAAAGATTTTTGTCATTAAACACTCTAGAAAACTTGAAAAAGATTTTAAGTGGTTTTAGTTTATTTGTAATAGACAATACTTGAGGAAGGTGATCGCTGTATCCGACGATGAACACTTTAGAGAAATACGAGATTCCATTGTTGACAATAACCTGATCTAGCAATGTTTGAGATGAACTGGAGAGGTGAGTGGTGTCGTTTATCGTAGTAATGAGGTTGAAGGAATCGATAAGATTCTTGAGTCGATTAATTGGTGAATGTGCGGAGTCGGATGTACTCAGGATATCGATGTTGAAATCGCTACATATAACCATAGATTTAGTAGTTTTACGTGTAATATGTTTTAAAATAATTTCGAAGTTCCGAAAAAATATGTTAAGTTCTGAAGGAACGGGGATAGGTGAAGAAGTGGGTGTAAAGATAGGAGGAGGAGGTGGAGGTGATGAGGTAGGAGCAGGAGGAGGAGCAGGAGTGGGTAAAGGGGCAGGTGGATGATATGAGGTCAGATGTGAAGGTAGGAGAGAACCGAATGATATTTCCCAGACGGTCTCATGTAAACCGTGCTGGGTAAAGTCCTTGGCAATTAAGTGTGGTTGCAAATCTTTTTTTTTTGGTGGGGCTTTAAGGGCTCGTCAACAAGGATGCAAATCAAAAAATTTAATTTTTTTGTCGGTTAGGTAATGTTTCAGGGGGATGTTTGCCAGGTTAATTTCGTGGTTTATTTGTGGAACGTTGAGGCGTGGAGGTAGGTTAGAGAGTACTATGTTTGTGTGCTGAGAGGCTGTTTTTAGTTTTTGTAATGTTCAGACGCGTTGAAATGTCCTCCCAAGTTAATAACGTTCTTTCCACATATGATTATTACTGCGTCCCGCTCTGCGAGTGTCTTAGAGTAGGCGTCCAGTTCGCAAATAACTTCAGCCAAACGAGCGTTAGGCTTGAAGACACCGGATACTGAGAACTGGTTGGGAAGCAATCCACGCAAAACGGAGGACGTGTGGCGACCGTGCGAATCAACTAATATGATCGCGTTTGATTTCAGCGTGGACGTGTTGGCTTCATCTCTGTGTAGTACTACTTTACGTGGGTTTGGGCGGCTGTGCTTACCAGTGCGTGGTTTGTGAACGGGTTTAGGTACTGGACAGGAAGGGATGAAACAGGTTGGAGGATTAGATAGGGGAGGAAACAGACGTGTCCTCTAACACACTAAACCTATTCTCAGTGAAGAGTTGGGTTGGTGCATGTGTCATTGGTCTAACCCGGTCAGGCCAGTATTCCTGTCTAGTCCAACCGCCGATCGTATTCTTATTGACCTATTCCAGCGCACTGATCCGTGTGTCAATATAATGTACCAAGTCATTGTACGCCTTCTGAAGATCATCTTTAAATGAGTTGAGGAATGCGAGGGTGTCCATTGTTGTGAGTTAGTTAGCAAATTAACGACAAAAGCAAATGAGAATACACGAAAACTGACAACTAACACTGAATCAAGCATATTAGTATAATAATAAATTTATTACTACGGAAGTTCAAATAAGATATTAAATATACGAGATATAAGATATTAAATATACTTGTATAATGAAATAAACAAACCGACGACTAAAACTACTGAAATAATAGGACGACAACTGGCGGTTAAATAATTCGACAATAACTACTCTAGTATATGTTAAAATGTAAATAAATACGTAAAAATCAAGAAAAACGAATTGTAAAATGTAATAATTTTATGGAATAATGACGACGAAACTTGGGTGCGACAGTGGGACAGGTTTTTTTTTTTAAAGTTTCATTGTTATGTGATAGAATATGCATGAGAAAATCCAAATGCACCCTAATGTTTACTCCTGATGCACCAAGACACTAAATTAATGATTCCGTTTGTACTTACGTAAACTTTATCACACCTTTGAGAAGCACTTGAATGAAAACAATATGAAGTATGTTAGGTTCGTTAGGCTTGTTAAACCATAAAAAAAGTCTTTAATGTTTTTTCCACTTTACACACACAGAATAAATTTTTACACAACAATAATGGTGGGAACTAAATACAACTGAATCACAAAAATTCGAGAAAAATAAAATAATTAGGAATAAATGAACGCTTCTTCATTCCAGCGTNACAGAATAAATT
This sequence comes from Laupala kohalensis, assembly GCA_002313205.1. NCBI lineage: Eukaryota > Metazoa > Arthropoda > Insecta > Orthoptera > Trigonidiidae > Laupala > Laupala kohalensis. The sequence continues at coordinate 269,760 of NNCF01127058.1, forward strand.
TTTACACAACAATAATGGTGGGAACTAAATACAACAACTGAATCACAAAAATTCGAGAAAAATAAAATAATTAGGAATAAATGAACGCTTCTTCATTCCAGCGTACCACGTTAACACACCAAAATTAATTACAAGGTGATTGAACAAGGAATTTACGACTTTGAAAGCGTACAGACATTAATATAAATGACTTAAAGACTCGGATAAAGTGTTAATTTAAAGCCAAATATGGATAATTTTAGGCAAAACCTCGCAAATTAACATTTTATAGAACCATCCACTTATCTTTTTCATAACTGCATAAAACATAACAGGGAGAAAAACGTACCTGAAGATTTTAAACAAGTTTACAGGACGCAAAGTATTACTACTTAATGAACGTTTTCAGTGTTTATATCTAGGGTTCGTACGAAACGCATTGTGTGTTATGCTATATATAACCCCACAACTGGACCACAAAGACTATAAAGCAACCAAAGCAAAATGGTAATTCTAATTCGAAGAATATTATACATTTTAAACTTTATGTCAGTGCTACTAAAAGATCCCGTTTGGTTTTTTCTATTGATGGTTTTAATGAAAAATGTCTGTTACGGTTGTTATCGTTGGTGCGGCAGTGTTGAGCTTGCTGAGCTTGGAATAAATGTCATTGAAATAGAAGTGCCCAACTTCCTGGTTATCTGGAATAAACTCGACTTCAGGTGGGGTGTATTTTACATCTCAAACTGAAGTCACATCGAACTGATTGTTAGATGAAAATCTTGATGCATGTTTAGTAATCGGATTCAGTAAGTCAACTTAATAAACGTCTATATTCTTCCAATTGATGTTCTTACTGAATTTGTGCCTAAATATTTATTTAGTCATATACAAATTGGTTGCAATGAAAACACACAATGCGTCGTCTGGGGAGTTGATTTTATTTAATACGGAATTTTTATGAATAAACAATTTCGCAAATATAATACATAATTACATTGTTCTAAAGACAATAACGAATTGTTAATTTAATGAACGAATAATATCTGAATGAATCAAACAACATTCAACTAAATATCGCCCTGGGTATCGCAGTTGTATAGTCAAAACACATCACCGAATGTGGCAACATGAAATAAAACTGATTGTTTGATGTAAGCTAGAAATACGCTTAATTAAAGTGAGAAATCAATTATTTCTTATAATTGTACTCTGCAACGACTTCACATTGATTTCAGTCATGATTTGTCTGTTGCCTCATCATTGTCGAGAATTGAACTCACAATACTTTGTCTAAATGAAAGGAAAATATCCGAAAAGGTTACAAGAAGCTGACGTAAAAAATACAGTATTTACGTTACAGACACATTAAAAGTGTGACGTAAATACGACGGAGAGGCATGGGTTCATTCCTCTCCCCTCTCAAAATAAGGATTAAAAATATCTATTAAGAAAACTACTAAACATTTACTTAGGAGCATATTTAAATATTTGTTTCAGGCTAAAACATCTAACGTATCTAACTCATAACTATTACAACTAATCTCTAAGATAATGTGTTCTCTTCAAATAGTTACTCCAACCCAAATATAACTAGCAAATTCTATTTTGCCCACGGATTTGAGGATATTTTACATTGTACTACAATTACATACTATATATTATATAACTTATAAGAAAAGATTAGTAATTAATTACAAGTAAAAGAAGTGCAATAATAAAAGAAATAATAGCCTTCATACTGCCGAGTTGTACTGAGATACAATGTATTTAATTGGTTAATATCCTGATCTGAATTAATACTTAAAATGTGATATCAATTATGAGACTCAATTTTTATGACAATGCACATGACGATGGGATTCAGAATTTTCAGCAGATATCTTAAGTAATAAACTTAAAGTATCTCATGATATGCGAAAATCATGAGGGAAGCCCACTTACGAAAAACATTTTTATAAAACTTCGATATTCCCTACATGTCTATTCTTTTTAAACATTTTACTTCTTCATGAAGGAGACGGAAAAATGAGATTAAATTACAAAAATTCTTTGATATTAAAATGTATCCATGATGGTGTCCAAGACTTTCTCAAGAGTGAGAATATATAAGTGAATGTTGAGAAGTATAATCTAATTTTTTGCCGAAGGAAAAATGCAATTAACAACGAATGTTGAATTATTTCTGGGAAATTTAGTACATTAAATTTGTATACATGAAAAATCAAGTTCCAGATAGAAACAACAAAAATTTTTGGATCTTTTTATCTTTTCGAGAGAATGGCAGATCCACTTCTACAAACCCTGCTTGGTAATTACTTAAAGTAGTAAATCTGAGTAATATTCAGAATGGGAGGAAACTTGCAGTCATGTAGTAGAAATGAGGTTTAGAAATGTGTCGATAGAGCTACCAATTAAAGAAAAAGAGGGAATGATCAATGTAACACTTAATTTTTCATATGAGATTCTCTTTTATTTTTGTTTTGTTTTATTCGTTTTGTTAAAATATTCTAGCGAATTACGATCCCCTCTTGCGTTCTGTAGATATTCTTTCTAAAAAAGAGGACCGATTGAAAAACCCGGTAAGTAACTTTTGAACACATTTTGGTGTATGTACAGCACAAGGTGTAAAATAGATTTATTACCCTGAATACTCTTTTAACTACAATAAACGAATACTATGTGCGAAACTTACATACTAATTTATACCTTCAAATCTCCCTCCAGTATGGATCGATCAATGAGCTGATACTCTTTGCCAGACCTTGGCCTCAGAGTAGTAGTGGCAGGTCGGCCAAGCCTGAAAAAGTTAAATAATTATTAAACGAAAGATCAAACACACACACACATCTTTTGACTTTAAAGATCAATACTGAAATACACTATTTGTGAATCTAATTTAATGTCAAGTATTTCCGAAGTACCATTATTAAAAGTAATTGTTTCGCCACACCAAATAAGGTAAAGTTATTATGCAGCTATATTACCATACATAACACTTTAACTACAACAGAATACAATATGATGGCAATATTGTATTCATTGTGAACAAAAAACTAGCTTCACTGACGGACAAAAAATTACATCGAGATTGATAAAATGAAAAATCGATAACATTTTGTATCGGTTGTATCATATTACTAAATATACATGAAAAAAAATTGTTTAACGGCATGTTTAAAAACGAATGACAGTACATTAACGTCTTATGAATTAAAACGTAAATAACCACAAAAACAATGGAAGCAATAGTGATCACTCAAATTGTTTACAAATGCTCAAAATTTCTATGACCTCAATTACCTATTTGAAACACACCACTATGAGGTACAGCTGATGACAAAGCCTGGGCATGTCTAAGTACGTTGTGTAGACTTAATAAATTTAATAACAAAATTTTTGTTATAAAAAAGATTCCGAATTAAATACATTGCAAATGTAGACTGAGTGCGAGAGAGAGCGCGCAGCAGAGCGTATTTCTTTCAAGGAGAGATTATCGAGAGCGATATAGCACAAGAGTGTTAGCTATGGTTCATATACAAGGTCTATATAAAAAGTAATGAGACCTATTTTTTTCTGATGCGACTGTACGTCACAACAAACTCGTTTTGCGCTTGTTCAATGGAGGGGAAAATTAGCTTCAAAACGCCCCCAGCGTCTGTCGCGTACGATTTTCTATGCGGTTCGTATAGTGGGCCTCGTCAATAAGCTCGGTCGTAGTTTAAAAATACAACGCTCTACTGAACAGCGTTACATCATTGAATTCTGTGCCAGTGTGGCCATGATCCAGCAGGTGTTTGGCAGTGAAAACCTAGCAACGGGAGTTGGGATTTTCAATGCAACCCCGAGACAAAACGCCGAAGTTCCGAAGCAACAACCCATCGTAAAAAGAAGCTCTTACGAGCAGATTGAAGACCGTATCCGTGCTCCTTGTCTTCATGAGCTTTCTATGTGGAAGTGTGAATATGTGAAAAGATTGAAGGCAAGGGTCAGCCGAGTGAGGTCAGGCATTGCAAGCTGCATCATTACACCAAGCTGTTCCTGGTCAACGATAAAAAAAACGGAATCGCAAATCTTCCCCAGCATCTCTGTTCCCGGTGTTCCCCTACAGTCTCGTAGGACGTTTTTCTGCTCTCTCGTGCGAAGACGGCATCAAACGACAAGCACCATGGGACCAAAGTTGAAGTCAAAGCGCTTTCGGCGCGCTTCTTGAAGGACTTTCCGGAAAAGGCATACCGGAAAAGACCTTCCGAGCGCGTAAAAATATTTGCACAAGACTCCTATTTCGAAGAATTTTAATTGTCAAAAGCAATATCTTAAATAATTTATTTTCATTAATTTTGGTCTCATTTATTTTTCTACAAACCTTGTTTCTTCCTTTTGATTGGAGTGTTCAACTCACTTTCATAGTAATTTTCTTTTTTCTTTCGGTTTTTTAGAAATACATTTCAATTCAATGCATCGCTTGGAAGGGACCGACAAAACATTTATTCGATAAAAATTTAAATTTTGTTTATCTATTATCTAAACGATTACAATAATACATAATTATGAACTGTATGTGCAATCAAGTTTAATGAAGTAAACATTCATCTAATTTACGATCAAATTTTAACCGAGATTTTAAGCAATTTTACATTCACTCATAGCAATTATTTCATTTAAAACGTAATAACACAACAGAAATCAATTTCAACACAATAGAATACTCTTGTACTGAATCAACTGAATTTTAGGCGAGACTAAATCAGTAGAAAGAATTAAAGAAAAATTAAAATGTTGATTTGACGGTAAAAATTTGATTATGTGCGAAGTGAGAAAAATGTAAAAACAAAACAAACAAAAAACAGCTAGATATTGGATGTACGTCACACAAAGATTTTCATCCTAGTGTAGTAGATTAGGAGAAATATAAATTTGTTAAAAAAATGAAAAAAAAAACTATTTGGGATCGGAAAAGTGGCCAAAGAATGCATCGGCTTTAATTGCTCTCAACTGGCCTGCAATTACCCATTTCTCTCATAGACGAAGCGCCCATATTTCCCTAATTCCAGATGATACTAAAAATACACCAATTATACTCCTATTCCTCTTTATTTTCAAATTGTACACAAATTCGTTTTTGTTAACCAATTTGTGTCATTACGTTTAAACAAACAATTTTATACCCCGGAGTCTTCACATCCATGGAGATTCTGTGAACTTTAATTGTTCCGAGAATCACCACATACATCTGAACATGTAACGCAGGCTCCGTTTGAGCGACTCAAACATCGCACAGCGCCTGCGGGATGTTTATGATCTTTTGAGGGATCAGCAAAGACCATATTGGCTTACCCCAGCTAAGTTGAAAGCGAAAAAAACCTAGGGATGTGGTATCTCAAACAATTTGTATTACTAGAAATGTACAGTAAGATGAAATAATGCTGAAATAGTCTTTCTAATTTTTTATAGTTCGAAAAATATAAAAATGTAGGTTACGAGAGTTGCATAATAAGTTGATTTTTTTTAATTTATACGTAAAGTGTAAAGAAAAATCTTCAAAATCTTTCGAACCTATTATAAAAACTGGAGGAGCAATTGTTTCAACTAAACCCATCACTCCCACCCCCTTCCAATAAAGAATCCGTAGAGCATCATGACCTATTGTATGTACAGGTTTAGGATTTTTACGTGTGCATCTCCTTTTTTTAAGGTAAATTAAAACTGTTCGGAAAGATACAACAATGTGAAATTTTGCGTCTAAATGAAAAAAAGTTTTTTTTTCGGTACTTTTTGTCCTTTATTCTATTTTTCCCCACAACCGTGTCCATATTCTCGTTTCTTCCCTTTTACTGTAGCTTTTCAATAATCTTCTGGGACTCATTTTATCGTTTATAATAGATATGGCGTTTGAGTTACTTTCCATTCATTATTGGTTTCGAATCATTATTAATTATTTAAGTAACATTAATTAATGGCTCGCAGTGAACATCCGAATAGTCAGTAACCTACCTAGTTTCAACAAACGCGGTACTGAAGCACGGATACAACACAGGAAAATAATTGACTGCAACAACGGAAATATCTTTGTCTTGCAGTGAAACAGCTTCCTTTTTTCTAATGTACTTGTTTATTACTCAACAAACTAGAAAGGAAAAATATAATTTCTTGAATTAATTGAGTAAAGCAGCACCTTTTTGTCCCTTTTTAATCTATTTTTAGCACTTGTTCCCTACCTTTTCTCATATGAAATTTTTACCTAAAAAACCTATCCGTGGTAGTGTACAAAGCAGCCAGGACCCGAGAATACAAGCGGGTTGAAAATTTTCAAATCGAACCCTCATAAATTCTTTTTCATCTTATGGTGCTTTAGCCCGTAGCCGAGCCCAGACCTCCTCAATCTTCGCCTTCCATTTTTTTAATCCTCCGCGCTTCTTCTCCATCCTCGTATTTGACACTGTGGTGGCATCCTCTCTAACGGCATCCTCCCATCTTGCCCTTGGGCGCCCCTTAGATCTTCTACCTTCAAATTTCCCTGTTAATATCTACTTTGGTATTGTCATCCTCCATCCATATTACATGGCCTGACCATTCCAGTCGTTTCAGCCTCACAAAGTTAGATACAGCCACATCATATAATTCACACAGTTCTTGATTGTATTGTGTTCTCCACTTTCCATTCTCATTAACTGGACCGAAAATACGCCTTAGTACCTTTCGCTCCACTCTGTCTATCAAAGAGGCGGCTGTACCCGTGAGAGTCCACGTTTCACATCCATAAGTAAGGACCGTTCGGATAAGAGGTTTATAGAATGTAATTTTAGTAGTCTTCAATATATCTCGACTTTTTAACAGTGCCAGCATGGAGAAAAATGCTTTATTGGCTGCTTGGAATCTATTATGTATTTCTTCCATTTCCTCGTTATCATCATTTATTACCGCACCCAAGTTGCAGAACCTTCTCACAATTTCTATATTGCTACCATGCACTTCCAACTGCTTGATATTTCTACTCTGACTTTTCTTTTGCAGCATAGTTTTCGTTTTTTCTTTATCTATTTGGAGACCAACTTCTTTGCTGTGTTCTTCTAGGTCTTTCTTTATACGTTTCTATTGTCAGGTTTTTCACTCTTCCTATTATACATATGTCATCAGCATACCCTATAATTTGGACAAACCTTTGTAATAACGTTCCTTTGGTGTCTATATTCCCATGTGTTATCACATATTATAGTATCATAATGAATAACATGGGTGCTAGTCCATCTCCTTGTTTCAGACCTTGCGTCACCTCAAACTCTTGGGACAGTACATTATTTATTTTTACATGTGCCCATGTATTATGTAATGTTGCACCTATTAACCTTATTAACTTACTTGGTATTTCGAAGCTCTGCAATATTGCCATTAAATGTTCCCTTCTCACCGACTCATACGCCCGTTTAAAGTATACATGTATCTGATGAACATCTGTATTGTATTCCCAGGTTTTCTCCAGTAGTTTCATTGTAAAGAGCTGGTCTGTTGTTGATCTGCCTCCTCTGAAACCCGACATAATTATTTTCTCTAATTATTTTCTCTGCACAAGATTCCAACCTTCTCTTAAGGATAGATGTGTAGATTTTGTAAGAATTACTGAGCAATGCTCTATAATTTTTACAGATTAATTTGTCATCAGATTTTCATATATAGAGCATATCACATTTTTGTTCCACTCATTTGGCAACTTTTCATGTGTCCACGTGGAAACAATTATATTATGAATTTCCTTCACCATCTAGACAGAACAGTTTTTTATAAGCACTGAGGGTATGGTATCTTATCCTGGGGACTTCCTGATTTTTAATCCTTTAATAGTGGACCTCCTCCAATGTGATACCGGTGTTTCCCCATCATTTGTTGTTATTCTTCCCATTGCTTCTTGGATCGGTGTGTTATCATTTCCTTGATTAAAGAGATCTTCAAAGTATCCTGCCCATGTTTTCGAGGCCTTTTCCTTACCACAGCACACGTTCCCGTCTTTATTTTTTATAATTTCTGATCGGACCTTAAATTCTTCTCTAAAAATTCTAACTTCCTTGTATGCATCTGAAATGTTTGCTTCCTTTAGATTACCCTCTATCCTTTCCATTCTCTCCCTTAACCAAGTTCGTTTCCTTCCTCTGTAGAGTTCATTAACTTCTGTATTCCTTTCAAGTTCCTGCTTCTTTGTTCTGGTTGGTCTACTCAGAAAATTATTGTATGCCTTCTTCCTTTCTTGAACAGCTACTCCACATTCCTCATCAAACCATTCATTCTTGTCTTTCCGTTGTTCGAACCCCAGTGTCTGTTGTGCTGCTTTTGTCATACTGTTCTTAATCACTTCCCATTCTTCCTCAATTATTGTTGTTACTGCTGTATCCTCACCTGAGACAGCTGCAGGTCCATCGTTTCTTAGCGTATTCCTTTTACTTCAAGTTTTGCTACATCATATTTTCTACACGAATTAATTCTCTCCCTTCGTATGTGGGGAATACATCTGAATTTTAGCTTGAGGAGGCTTAATGATATGACCCACAATCTGCTCCCCTTCGGCTTCTGACATTCATTACACATGATGCTCTCTCTCTCGTCCAATCAAGGCGTGGTCTATTTGACTATAGGATCCACTACAAACGCACGTTCTTTTTATGTGACTCTTTGTGTGGGAAGCATGTTGAGCTAATAACCATATTGTGAGTTGTAGCAAAATCAATAATCGTAAGTCCATTATCGTTAGATCTCTCGTGTAGACTATGCCTTCCAATCGTTCCCACATAGCTTTCTTACCGTCCCACCTGTGCTTTAAAGTCACCCACAAATAATTTGACATCATAAGATGGTAGCTCTTCAAATATTCTACCCATCTGTTCATAGAATGAGTCTTTAACTAGATCGTCCTTTTCTTCCGTAGGGGCATGCACATTTACCACCGAAATATTAAAAAAATTGGGTTTTTATCCTAATATAGCATAGTCTTTCACTGATTGATCTAAAATCCAGTATACATTCCTTTAAGGATCGTTCCACTATAAAAGCCACTCCTCCCGTATTCATACTCTTCTCTTTACCACTACTAAAAATTGTCGGTATTATTTTTTAATATAGGTGTCAAAATATTCATAATGAAGTAAGATGAACATGGTGAGTTTTTTTTGTATAGAATGTGAAACATTATAACAGTATACAATCATTTAGCAAAATATTTTATACTGTCAGAAAAGCTATGAAAGATAAGTTAAAATGCATTTGTTTCCAAAAACAATTGCCGTGGAAGAAGTAAAGATGACTGAATGAATACAAAATCTAGTCGACCGATCCCGCCATTTTCTGTCTGTTTCTGATGGGCATTAGAATAGCTCAATATTAAACTAACTTCTCAAAAACTTGAGAATCGCATTGATATGAGCTAGAATAGTGCCGTATTCGTATACAGCTCATTAAATTGATATTTGCTTCCCGGTTTCCAGTTACCGTCTCTTGATTGACAATTTTCGAAACAAAATGTTTGGATTTTCAATATCGATTTCAATGCACCACCATTGAACATGAATGATGTATAACGTAAGAGTATACGCACATTTTCTAACGTTGTGTTCACTACGAAATCCTGAAATTATTAATCAATAACTCTAAAAATATTATAAATGTATCGCGTCACAGAAAACATTAACGTTACTTACCTTAAACTATCAGGAGTATCGGATGAACTATGCGAAGAGAGGGACAATGTTTCAATGTAGTCCGACATATCTGACGTCCCGCTGCTGGTACTTCTCGAATCCATGTAAGCGACAACTGCTGCCCCTTCTCCTCCGGGGCTCTGGAAGCCTAAAAAAAAGCAATAACACATTGAAACAACTATTTTTCTTGCATCTAATAGCATAAATACTACTCCATTTTTCGTAAACTTTTAAGGCGCGTACACAACAAATGTTTGATTGTTGGTAGTCTCGTCAGGATTTTACTAGGGTTTATTTAAACCCCATCACTTGTTAACTATTTGTGTACTATTTATAACCCAGGCAAAGATAAGTTGAGAAAGCCGAGTCATTCAGCTTGTGGCCAAAGAGTAGGTGTCACGAAGATGACGCCCACTGTATGTACACTCAGTGTATGGATAGAGGACTCAACTTCGTAAACTCCAACCTTCGGTCCGCGAATAACTTTGACTTGGCTGCCTCAATTTAGCTTTGCCTAGGGTATAAGTTACTAGTCCCAATCCCTTAGACAGACCACCAGCAGGCCACATGAGCCCAAAACACGCGCAACTTGACCGGCTTCTCTCGTGACTTACCGTATCGTTCACATAACTCTCAATCGTACAAAATCGGGCGAGTAAGGACGCGAGTGATAAGATCTTCACAATAGACGAGCATTTTGTCAGGGAAGATACTTTATGCGAGGTAGTATAATTCTCTTTTCTAAATTACAAAACTGCAAATAATAAAGTGTGCGTCGTTTATTTTCTTCATGTTTATCATACATTAATAATACTTATAAATTGTACTTTAATTGTAATGGTCTCATGTAGGTTAGTTATTAATAAACTAACCTACATGAGGTCATGTGTGGGAATGTTGAATTAACTAACGTAAGAGTTCGTGTTGTTACGTTGATGGACAGGAATAATTTTATACCACAAATGGGGCTGGGAGGTATTGCAATTTGACCGATTTCTCATATTAGTCATTATAAATCAACTGTTTACTGCCCCTTTTATATTTCATTTCGAAACTTCAATCACTGCACGGAGGTTCATAAATGAACTAATTTCAGTGCATTTGAAAGAGTATTTGTGCGATTAATTATAGTGCGCCGAAATAAATACTTCAATTCATATTTGATAGTTTTATGATCGTACCGAATATGAAATCATCACAAAACATAGCTTTATAATATGGTGATTCAGAGTAAATTAAACCAATGACAGAAACCGCATTAAAAATTATTTTTACCGTAAGAAAGTGGAAATTATTTTTAACGATTAATTGATAGCAGAAAGGTTTCTCCTTACAATTTGTTTTATCGAAATTACCCAGGACGAATGATAATTTTAGACTTCTGAAGTAAGGTATTACTGTGTTCATTTCCATGTTTTTTCCATGATATTTAAAAATTGATTGGATTATATTAATTTATCATGACAAAAGTGTACTATTTTATTTCTCTCAAAGTTCTTTTTATAATCCCCTTGAGGAGCGAGAATTTCATCAATCAAATTGATAGTCAACCGTTGCGTGTCCCGTAAGGAAGAAATAAGAACGAGATTTGTACCTCGAATATGAATGTCAGCTTAATGTGAGAAAAAACACTTCTTAGAAAGATGGATGTAGATGGATGATGTATTCTATATGAATTGAAATGAATATAAATTTTACTGGAGATTAAATTTTTACCCAAGAGTGTCAAGATAACCGTCCAAGTAAAACTGTAAATAAATGATAAAATAATTTATTATCTACGATAAAATCTTAAAAGTAATAATTTATTATTCACAGGTATTTATGGAGTAAATAATACCACCACAACTGTTTTCTCCTGTTTTGTGTGTTACTTTGAGAGTGTAGGAATGGAATGATTTCACATATTTCTTTAAACACTTGATAATAATTTGAACAGGATAATATATGTAACTTGGAATATATTAAAATGATTCTCTTTCGGAATATCGATAAAGACAATTATGTAACATTACTGCTTGGTCTTCACTCGCATGCACGAACACTAATGCAGATATACGAAAATCGATTCCAACACTAATATTAGAATTTGACAACTCGTATTGAATAAAAAACTACTTAGCCTTGCATCAAATCGGATTATACCCAGGAAATTACTTCTGCAATTTTTTAAACCGATTCGTGCAATGTAATTCATGTACTCTGTGTGTAAAATGTTTGAAGACTTAAAATACAATTTCGTTAACTTTCGAGTCCTATTCTAAAATATTCTCTAGTGACAGATCAGATTATCTATTCTCGTGCTTCACTAACTCAATAAATAATTAATATAAAAATAAATGATACTACATATATTTTTGTTCTTTCACATTTAAACGTAGGTCATATTCTTGAAATGAAAGTTCTTTTATTTTATTTTCGCCCACAGTATTTTGCATGGGGGTCAGTATGTTTGTTATATACGGGTCATTCTTTGTATAACCGGTCAAAAGAAAAGTTGATCATCGCGAACTTCAACCAAAACATTTTTTTCTAGTTAATTACGTTGAAAAATGAGGTTTATGCTTATTGATTCCATACTTTATAAGACGAATAATCATGAATTCTGGAAAACTCGATGGAATTCTGGAAAAATATAATACCTCGATGTAATTGATTATACCTGTCAATTATGAAAAAAAAATGGATCAAATCTTTACCAAAGAAAATTAAATGCATTTGGGTATTTTTCAAATAACAATCAGAAAATCTGTGATATTGTATTTTGGAAAATTAATTTTGAAAAAAGTAGCAATTTCCGTTTTTGAACTCAAAAATGGTCTTCATTTAACAAAAACAATATAATAATATGGTTGAAAACAATAGAATAGAGTCTAAATTTTCCGTATACAACACTATAATTATCTTTATGAGAGTAAGTTTTAGGCATTTTGCATTTGCTGTTAATATAGTCTTGATTTATGTCAAAACAGACTTGGGTTCACTCAGTGGTAAAAAATAACAAAAATATGGAATCAATGGGCATACACCTATTTTTCGACGTAATTAACTAAAAAAAATGTTTTTGATGGTCGACTGTTTTTTGGCCGATTATACAAAGAATGACCCATGTCAGATTTTCGAATGTAAACACTTTGCGCACTATTTTCCTAGCACTAATCTTCTATTTAATAAGCGCTAACTTTTAAGGTATTACAAGTCAAGTCATGCCCACAAACTCACCTTTCGTGCCGTCCCTCTTGGCTGGACAGATGGGGACCTCCGCTTCGGCAGACGATGATTTGGCGGGTACTTTGATCTTCTGAAATTGGAAGCTAAGCTCTCGTAGAGGATCCACGGACTTCGAGCGCCGTGGGAGAGACGCGTGCAGACAGAGAGCGCCAGGATGTCGTGATCCACTGAGGCCTCCTGCCAACAGAGCATGCGCATGGCGACGCGCCGACGTCGCTGTCGTCAGCGGCAACTCGAACTCGGCGAAGTCTGCGCCGCGATGTCGAAGCGATCCCGTGGACACACCGGAATCGTTGGAACTGCTGGAGTCGCGATTGTTTCCTTTGCACGGGACGCTCGACGAGCGGCGGATGTGCACCTGTGGAAGGGAGGAAGCCATTCATTTACAAGACCGAGTAGTACATCTCAATGAATACAAATTATTTTAAAAATATGCAACTTCTCGCTCAACAATTAATTTTTGATTTTAAACAGAATTACTTATAAGACGTCACAAATATTTACAAATGATTTTGACTAGTAGAATTTTTACTTTTGTGGTTCCGATGAATTGGTCTTTACAACAATTTTGTCTATTTTAATTTCTTTTGCATTTATTATCACTAAATTAATTTGATCACTAACACGATTTATTAGGTTAAACAAATTCTTTGTGAGACAAAAAAAACGTAAAACTTCTCACGTTTACTTTCAATGATAAGGACGAATACCCATTAATAGTTCAATAACAAAGTTTCTCAGTAATTATAAGTAGATTTGATCTTGTTGGTTAAAGAAGAATGAATTACAATGAAAACTCACCGAGGACGGTGAAAGCGTCTCGTGTGGTTGCGATGCTGCACTCTGTGCGATGTTCGTGACGATCATCTCCCTTGGCTGAGATCTCGGGGACCCACTACTCGTGCTACCAGAGTCAGTTTCTTCCGCCACCGCGACAGGGGCCGTCGCCGCCGTCGTGGTCACCACAGGCGCCAGCGACGTCGTTGTGGAAGTCACCACCGTCGTCGCCACCGCCGCTGCCGTCGTCGTCGTTATCGTCGTCGTAACCACCTCGGTAGAAGGTGAAGGAGAAGCATCCGTCACTGCCGATACGACTTCCGTCGCCGCTGGTGATGGAACGGTTACGTCAGTGGTTGCGGAAGATAGTGTAGTAGCTTCCACAGTCGTCGTCACTGTCGTGGACGTCATCACCGTCGTCGTAGCCATCGCCGTCGTCGTCACTGGCCTCTGCAGAACCGACTCTTGTTCTGACTGCGCACAGGAACTTGTTCCTTGAGGAGCTGACATCGTGGACGCCTCAGGATTAATCAACTTCGTTTGGGAAGATGAAATTGGACGCTCGATGACGTCGTTGTCAAAGTTCTCAGAGCTTCCGTCAAGATACCGGGAGGAATCAGCTGAACTCGATCTTTTCCGAGCTAGCAATTGCGTCCTCCTAGTGTCATCTGCAGTATCCATGAGGAGACGTCTAAGATACGGACTGTTCGCTGAATGATGCATCATCATCATCGCCGATCCGGGCACACGAGGAAATTCCGATTCGGAACGTTTTCTACTACGGTCTACCATGGGACCTGTCAAACTGGGTATGCTAGCAGATTTCTCCGCAGGCAGACCCTGATCAATTCTAAGTTTATTATAACCCGCATTTGGATTCGTAATAGGAGACATTGGCAAATAGCCAGGGAAATTTTTGTTTCCTTGGTTTGGTAAATGTTTGCCAGGTTCCATCATGAGGTAGTCGTCTTGTTTGTTCGTCGGGACGTCTGTGGTTTCCGAAGTGACCATTGCTGCGCCAGATATAGACTCGTTGGTCACGGACGTGGAAGGTGGTTCAGGTGGTCCGTCAGGTGTCGCCGCACTACTGAGTGGTTTGGATATCATCGCTCGAGGTATGTGACATGCGTGACCACACTTATTACAAAATTTGAAACCACTGTTCTGCAGATACGACATATCTTCCATTTCCGCCTTAGCTTCATCCAATTCATTAGCTAGAGCTTCCACTTCCTGCTGAGTCACTCCCGCCCTCTGCAGGACATCTCTCGCGTTTTCGTAATATTCCAAAGATTGTGCAAAGTCGATATTCTCATAGTTCGTTTGTAAACCATCTTGATTGGAATCTGCGGTTTCTTGATTCGCTGAAGGCGAACATGCCGCGGTTGTTGCTTCGACGTTGACGTAATTGGACGTGTCTGGTTTGGGACACGTATGCGCATGATCGGGGGTTTCTTTCACTTCCGCGGGACACGAGCATCCGTCTTGTTGCTCACTGAGAGCTAGGCGCCGGGATGTCTTCTTATTCTTATCCACAGTAGCGTAAATTGCTATTTCTCCGCTCGCGTTTACAACAGGCATCTTCCCTTCTCCACTCAACTTCACTTTGTGAATGGGGACACTCGTGTTTTCCATGCCGTTCCCTCTACGACAGTAAGGAAGCATCATCCAATTCTCTGCCCAATACATTACTCGTTGGCATGGACAATGCGTAGCCGCAGACACACCACTCTCGTCGTGTTCGGATAGCTTCGAAGAATCCATTTGCGATGTGGTAACTACAGATTTCTTTGTGGTATACTTAATTACGCAACCGCAGGATTTCCGAACGGTCTTCACTACAGGAGGTGTGTCATAATTTCCAAACATCGATTCGTTCATTGAAGAGCTTAGTGAATCTTTAAGTTTCTTTGGTGTGTCGTAATATTCGACTTGTTGGTTAGGAACAACTGATTCCTGTAAATAATACAAAATAGATTTTGAACCATATACTAGATAATATTAATTTATAAGAAATTTTTAAAATCACGTTAAATTAGTGTAATTGTTATTGGTCTCTTCCAAAAGTATATATAATGTATTTTTACATAGTTTACACACAACGGTGCAAGCTTAAAAAATCTTTGGAAAATCTTTGAAATTCTGACAATACTAAAAGTTCCGAAGAAAGCTTTGATAAAGTGCAAATCATACAAGCTTTTCATAAATTACGGGTTAGAAAATATGATATGTAGCAATATTTTACAGGAAAGGACAATACATAATTCAAGTTATTAAAGTTAGAAAATGAACCAAAAATATTCTACATTTTATTACAGGAATCAAAATGATTTACAAATATTCGAAATACGTGAAATAATAAATTATATAAGTTTTTAAAAAAGAAATTGAACTGAAAGGTAAATAAATGGACTGACTGATCAACAGAAATGTAATCTTAAAAATTTCGAATACAGATTTTTATCATTAAAATTGAGTTGATGAAGTTGAATGAAGTGTTCCATAAATTTTTCAGATTTCGTATACGAAAAATATTGTATACTTAAGAACACGAAAAAAAAGTTATTTATGTTGAACAATTTTTTAGCGATTATAGAAATATTTTTAAAATACAATTCCTAACACAAAGAATTACTTGTGAATATGAAAACTAAAAACGATATGATGCACTCGAGAGGATTTTAGATTAAAAAAAGAAGTTTATACAATAGAAATAACTTATTTTTATCNAATAACTTTTTTTTATCACACGTTGTATGTGGAGGACGAATGAGAAAATGCATCCATTCTGGTGATGTTTAACCAAGTGATGCAGCCCAAATGGTGTGGACGAAATGAAAAACGTTGAGTTCTCTTGAGAACAACTGAAATATTGCTTAACTGGAAGGAGTTACGAAAACAATACGACGAAATGATAACTTAATCTCAATCTTCTGAAGAAAGCAATTCTCGTTTATTTCCTGCTCACTCTTGTCTCGCAAAATGCAATATAAAGACAAACAAGATACATACATTTTGTTGTCCGCTATAAATACTAACTAGGTATATTACTTCTTTTAGAAATGACATTTGTTGTTACACAGGGAAACTCGAGTTAGGTTTTTGTTGTGACTCTAAGAATTGGATGAAGAAAAGATCGAAAATGCTCACAGTAATTTTAGCAACGTCTTGGAACTGATTAAAATTTTCTAGTAAGTGATACATCATAGAACATTTTTGATTTCCCAATAATTCTAATTTCAAATTTCAGTTTAATAGCGTACACTCTAGCTTTCTGGTAACAGGTAAGGGAAAAAAGGTAATTAAAATTATCAATGTAAACGACATTTGTCATACCAGAATCGTTTGGATAATACAAAAAATAGAGTGGATGTTATACAACTTTCGTAGTATTACATCTTATAGTTACTTGAGGATTAATTACGGAACTTAATATGAATGATTCATGAATGGAACAATTCCAATAACACGTACAGTAACTCCAACCGATATGCGTAGTTGTTCGCTCTATGTATTTACCTTGTGGAACACCTGTGGACCCACGAGGGGCTTGGGGACGTCATAGTTATCGTACGGCCCCGCAGCGGAACACGCGTCGAGGCGCGCTTGTTGCAGAGGTTGTTGCAGCACCACTCCCGGGTAGTGGGGACAGTGGCACGAGGGTGGAGCTTGCAGAACATGTGGGGTGGAGGTGCCACTGGCGGGGGTGACGGCTGCGTTAGTAGGCAAAGGCAGCGGCATCGGTGGCTTGCGTGGCTTCTTCTTGGAGGGCGAGTCGGTCGCGCCTCCGGGGGTGGACGTCTGCGGAGGTTTGGGTGGGCGAGAAGGAGGGCAGCACGGACAGGGGGCGGCGGTGTTGTTGGAGGCTGGTGTCGTAGGGCCAGCGCCGGGCTTCGGGCTCTTTGGAGGTACAGAGGGCGGTGAGTGAGGGGAGAGGTGCGGAGGGCCACCGGTGGTGGACATAGGTCGCGGTCTGTCGTACCTGCAACAGAGTGTGAAACCCTCTGATATTCGGTGTACTAACGGAGTTATTAAAGACACCAAAGACTGCCTTTGAACTTACACCAGCAGATTATTTTATTTTATCACGGCACGCTTTCCGACAAAATGAATCCAGACAATTTTTTGATGTTACGGATAAACAGAAAAAAACTTTATTTACAATCTTATGACGCGGTTCTTTTACATCCGTAAGCACTATCCCAGAAATAGTTGCTTTAAAAAATAAATCATTTCTCTTCTCTTCTGATTTAACAAAAATTGATGAAATGAAAACTAAGGTAATTTCCACACCCTATCTAACTGAAATAATCAATTCATTGGTAACATTTGTATCATCATAATAACTTCAACGACGTGTGTATATCAAATAA
This sequence comes from Laupala kohalensis, assembly GCA_002313205.1. Taxonomy (NCBI): domain Eukaryota; kingdom Metazoa; phylum Arthropoda; class Insecta; order Orthoptera; family Trigonidiidae; genus Laupala; species Laupala kohalensis. The sequence continues at coordinate 287,803 of NNCF01127058.1, forward strand.
AAAGTAAATTTTTATGTTAAACTGTTTTATTTAAAAAACAAAACAAACTTTTGTGGTAAAATAAGAAACTTGAAATAATAAACCGTCTCTAACCAGTAATTTCTTCTCCCATCATTCCCGGGCATTGTTCAGACTAAAACCAAATCGTTACAGGGCAGAAGTCACGAAGTCACAAACAATGAAATACTCGTATACACGTGAAAGAAAATGGAACCGTTTAAAAATTAAAATATTTTTCACTCCAAATCCGAGAAATAATAAAAGCATGAAATTCTTGGAAGGAACTCACAAATTCATTAAGCATGAACTCCATGAATTGTAATATTAAAAGGAAACCGAGCATTAATTTCTTAATAACAGTCAAAATACCAACAACCTTTGTTAGTTTCAGACCCTATAAAGCGCCCATTAAATAGTGTATTATCGCAGCATAAATTAACATCAGTTTCAGGTGAAGGAAGTGCCTTGACAAGCAACTAATAACCCTGCGCTACTATCAAGAGCGATAGCAATATCAAAGCGGTTGCTACGACAATCCCGGAGACGTCTGCGGCGGGTGCAATGTTGCGAACAGGATTCTCCCGCTGTGTTACTGGGTGGTGTATTAGTATTTGAAACACACTTGTATCAAGTTCTGAGCTCGGTGAAAGCGGAAGCCGTTCAAGAAAGCGATTAGGGATGAAGCTGTACCCAAGCATACATCAGTCAAATATAACGACGAAAATATTAAAATATGCGTAGAGAATATTTCTCGACAAATTGACTAAGAATGAAATATGATAAATAGAATAAAACATCTTGAGAAAACCAGAATTTGGACAACGTTAAGTATGTATTTGTATTCATCCACATAATAGATTTATTGTAAAAAAAAAAGCGGTTACAAAATTCATACGACCACATAGAGATAAACTAATTTACTCCCCGGAAGCAAGGAACCATCCCATCTATTCAAGGGTCTTAAAGCAGAGGCGAATTTATCATTTTCAAGCCCAAGGTAAAATAACTGAAAATAAGAATTAAAAAAATTAGCCACTCATTATGATATATACAGAATATCAACAAATTTATACTTAATAGAATACAAAAGAAGTTATAATAACGAATTGTTTCTTTTTATAGCGACTACGCATACTATTATCTAATCTTAAAAATAATCCGAAAATAGAGCCTACAAAATTGTAAATAGTAAAATAACTGCAGCACACTAAATGATCACCATATCACTAACATTAATTACAAGAAATAATCACCACATAATTAGGAGTGTTCTAATGAGCGAAATGATGTTGGGGTGATGAGTAATACTGACATGATTCGGAACTAATGATTCCGCGAAGTGCAATTTCAGTAAATTAAATTAAATTAAATAGCAGAATAACATACATACGATAAAGTTTTAAAATGATTTGTTTCACATTAATAATTACATTGAATATTATGGATTTAATTTCTTTTGGTTACTATATTAAACACCACTCCAAACTGTCCTTCGCACAGAAGTTGAACAGGAATTCTATTTAGTATGTAAATAGAAAAGGAAACTGGAATTAGGCAAGTTAAAATCCTCTGGGGACACAGATCGTAAATTTAAAGATAATCCAGATTTGCTTTCAAAACAGCTGGAATTTACGAGGGATTGCGAAAGTAAAAAAGAAACGTACGTCTTCTTTTCTCTTACTACACAAGTCAGCCACGTCACGTCATTTAAATGGTGTTAATTGTCAATTTAATCTTTTTCTAAGAGGTAATGAATAAAACGATTTGCTTCAGAATGAAAAAATAAAGAGGTGAAAATAATACAATTAGTTATCATTCCCATAAAATATAGTACAGTTTCAAAAAGGACCAATTACCTTCATTTCTCTTTCCCAAGTTTACTTTGTTGATGCAAGGTTTAAAAGTTGTCATTTTGAAGATAACATTCACGAAATGTTTATCAATTTTGGGGCTCGCTCTTGTTGCAACCCCAAGCCCAAGGAACAAGAGTGGAGGCACATTTCACCCACACCCTCTTTCTTTGACCGCGGTCATAATTTAATTATACTTTTTATGGAAATGTGCATTCTTAAAATCAGAGGAATTTATAATAAGAATTGCAAATTATTTCAGGGAAGTATGCAGTTAATGAAATTTATGGTATCGACAGATATAAGAGCTTGAATTCATTTAATAATGGCTCTATGAGAGATATTGCAGTCTCAAGAAAAAATCAGCTATGCACATGACCACTTTCTACCTCCCCGTAAATATACGAAGATAGCTTGATGTTTAGGCACATGGACAAAAAAATATGACCATATAAATAGATATGATAAATTTCCGATTATGATGGGAAATATTTCAATAACTTCGTAAGGTAATTATCATTTTTACCCCCAGTTTTCCTCTTTCTTTGTTTAACATACGCTGTACACATGAACTGATAATGCTCATCTTATCTTCACTTTTTTAAAGACTTCTCTCAACAGAAAATGAAGAAACTCCAAGAACTGTTTTTACCCTCCGACTCGTATACTGTACTCGTAAATGTAACTTCAGGTTACATTCCACATAATTTTGATGTATCTACAATAAATTGAAAGTTAAAACCATAGTAATGTAATCACTTTATATAATTCCAATTTCGCTTTAAAAAACGAAATAAAATGTTGAAATACATCTTCCCATAATAATAAAAAAATGTTTATGACCTTCTATTCAGGACTTTCTGCGCCTCAAATAGAGTTTCACATAAATTTAAACTTGAAAAGAGATGCCGTGACTCACCATACGTCTGGCGCGGCGCATAGGCGCGGCACGCAATACTCGGAGGCGCCCCCGCTGCCGGATCCGCTGCCACTGCCGCTGCTGAGAGAGGCGACAGACGCTCGTCCACAGCTGCTGGGCGCCCTCGCACTCGCGCACATACACGCTCCCAACGAGGCCTGCGGACTCGGTCCACCGTCCATGGTCCACGCCGGACTGAACGGCGTCTGCACATGAAATGGCGTAGCGAATTGACACTATTACAGGTTATGACTCGAAATTAAAAACGAACAATAAAATGAATTATCCTGAACTAATAAATGTAAGTTTTTAACAAATTGATTTTTGCAACTAAATAAATAAATTTCTTAATTTTGTTTATTCATGTCAAATTATTAGGATCATTCATTTCAAACTATTAGATTCATTCAATGATTTCGGGGATAAAAATAATTCTCAGATCTGATGTGTCAGTGTCTAATAGTTTAGTTTTTCAAACTTTCACCTCCTCCTAAACTTCAGAGTTATTACTACAATTATAGTCGTTTGAGATCTCGACTTCAAAAGTGGAGTGAAGTACCAATAATTTTTTAACTGAACAACTCACAAATGAGGAGTGCCTGTTCAAATGGAGGAATTTCTACTTGAAATTTTTCTCCTCAGTTCATGTAGTTCATGAATCATATCAAACATCCTGTTCATCAGTACTTATTTTCCTGCTAAAACATACTTCGTACTCTGCCCCTACCTTATTTTACCTTCATTTTGCTTTTACCGTATTTGAGTTGGAATCAAAAGAGTATATTTCCCTTGACTGATGGTTGGTAACAAAATATTCCATTACTAAAAAAAATATTTCCTACGATTTTAAAGGATTTAATTGCATTGTTTTTCTGTTTTCAGAAACATTGCTTACGTTGGAAATAAACACACACACTCCTCAAATTTTTACGTTAACGGTAAGATTTCATCCTTTAGCTGAACGTAATGTTTTACAGCATAAAGGAAGTCAAAAAAGGTAAGAATTAATAAATGAGATAATATAGTTCATTTTGATGTTACGATAATAAAAATTTCACCGAAGTGATAGAATTAATTAAAGACGTGGGTGAAAAGTGTGCGAATTTACGTATCATTGTGGTTAATAATACATGTTATTTAATTACTTTCGGGAAGAAATTGCACTCATCTATTTATTTGCAAGTTGTCTAACTATTATAAAGTATGAATTGGTGGTGAATAGAGTACGAACAAACGTGTAACAATAATTGTTTTATTTTATTCACCAGAACCCCATCTATGCATAACGTATTGGGACACGCTGCCCATTCATCAACCACGTACTCACCGGTGCAGAGGGTGTATCGGGAGCAGTGGCTGTAGAGGAGCGTGACAGTGCCGGTGCTCCCAGTTTGCTGATGCACGACGCACACCGCTCGAGCGGCGGAGGCAACGCTGGTCCGCCCCCGGGCCGAGTCACTTCGTAGCCCCAAGCGTCTCCAGCCAGCGACGAAGGCGGCCGGCGCAGGTCACGCACCGACGTCGTATCCCCGCAGCCGTAGTTGCAGTCCAGCTCCGTCAGCTGACCCGCTGCGGACTCCGCTGACGACCAGAACGGGGAACCACCGCCTCCCGCTTGCAGCCTGCGGTACAGAATTGCCAATCGTTTTAAGTTTCAACAAAAAAATATAGTGTTGATGGAGTGGTAGTGTTTCTACCTCCACATTACCACTGAGCGGAGGATCGTGGGTCAGCTCGACCAAGCAAGTTGAAGTTTTCAGCTGGGGATACCCTCACCTGCTCAAGACAAATATCGGTTCGGTGCCACAAGTTTCCCGACATCCCTACATCTCTCTTTCCCAATACCCTCATCTAAGCCACGATTAGGTGGAACAGAGCCTCTGAACCTCGCCATAAATAAGTAAAATGTTCTTATATTTTATTTTGTATCTTAACATAATTTTTGAAGGCTTATCACTAAAAGCACTTATCTTGTTCTAGAATCAATACTTCGGGATTTTATAAAAGATATACAATTAGAAAATCGTGACTTAACATTTAATGATTATAACAATGTACGAGTTTTCAATTAATTTTAGTACTACAACAGCTTATCATTGAGGACCAAATGCAGTAGATATATATAAAAGTTTCCATGTTGGCGAAGTATGTTGGAAACACGACATCAATCCCTTTCGTCTCTAAAAACGGAAGTTAGTAAATCGAAGAGGAACGTAAAGCATGTGATCCAACCACGCCACATAAAAGGCTAACGTCAGAGTAAAGAGAGGGGAACAACCTGTTGTAAATTAATGAGGACGATCAGCTCACTTTCCATCGACTTCTCTTCCCCTTCCCCGCTTTAATTATTGATTCCCTTAGCAAGCATTCCGAACCGAAAGGGTTCGATATTGACTCGGATGGGAATTCCTGATTGTGTGAGCTACGTTCGAGCGCAAGTTTTTCGCACCTTGGGACATTGAGTGGGGAAAGGTTGTATCGATGGCCCGGAAGGTTGATTGCGGCGCCCTTCGTAACTGCTCATTCTTAATTTAGTAAATGTAGTTTGTAAATAAATAAGTTTAGACCGAGATGCCCTCAAATTGATGAAGCAAACTGCCAAAAAAAAACAACAACTTGATTTTATTTTTTAAACAATGGAGGAATAATATTTGTGCATCTTGCCTACATACTTTTGACCTCTTAAAATATTACACAATGCTTTTTTGTGTGTTTAGATTATTCAAAACAATTCTTCAATACTCCGCAGTTTCTGGCATTACTAGGGTTATGTTTCAGACAATTTGTATTTTTTCCTACGAATGTCGCACTTTCCATAATTAAACGAAACCTTTAGTAACAATAAGATATTGAAAAGCGATGTGAAGTTTAAGTACGATAAGGAAAAAAATTCCAATACGTAACCCTAACGAGAGGCTTAATAAAGCTGGCTAAAATTTTGACATGTTTATGGTAATTTATATTTTTTAAGAATGTGTTAAAATTGCAAAGCATTCGTGAAATAATATTTGTGACATGATATTTGTTTGAAATCACGGAAGAGCTAATCGATTCTCGGATCAAAATGATTAGTAAACGTGATATTTAATGTTTCCTTTTTTTTCCCCTTTCGGGCTTGCCAACATCTGGGTCATTAGGACCCTCTTCACATTTCTGGGTTACCTACAAGATAAATATAAAAGATACCAACGTATCATGAATATATTGTTAGGTTAATAAAGCAATAAACGTAAAGAATAATTCATGTCTCGAAGTAAATAGAAATTTCAAATTAGGTTGATATTTTTTCGAGATGCTCATGAGACATGTCACAGTGAAGAGCAAGTTTTCAGAGACTTCAGTTTTAAGTATGGTTCATGCGGATAATGAAATATTCAGATTTCTTTTACTCCCCATGCGTCGGTAGTTATTTCATATCACAAATGGCACCATGCTTTTTTGTGTGTTCTCTACTTTGAGACAAGTTTTGTTCACTCTATTTGAATTTGCAGAACGCCACGAGTTGTGACCTACTTTCAATATAACCGATCCCTTGAGATCCGTTTTAACACATCAAGCACTACCTTAATAGAGCAAACTATAACAGAAGTTGTGGCAAACAAATTCGCCGAGGTGCGTGCCATGCTGGGTTAAGTAAAATGTCATGTCCTCGTTAAATTATCCTGGAAATGGGACCCATGGGACTTATGACCGCACATCCAGAAAAAAATTGTTGAAAGTTGGGATGGCGCTGGAAAGCAGTCAACCTGCACGAGCTGTTGCTATTAAATATAGATAGTCATCAATAATTCTGACGAAAGGGAAGGGCAAGTCTACTCATGATAGTCAGAAGAAGCAACATATTGAGGAATATTCTAATAATATTATTATAAAATACTAAAATTAGACGTATAACATATTTGTACATTTAACATAGCAACGATGAATCGAAACAATGTCATGAGTATTTTGTGTAAATACTTTGACAAGTGTCCTTTCTGTTTCGATATTACAAATAATATAACCTTAAAACTGCAACGTTTAAAAGGAAGAGCATTACTTTTCCGAATTAATTAGATCTTTTTCGGAATTGATGGGATGGTCCCTTGCTTGCTTCCGGAGAGTAAATTCGTTTATTGTCCTCCACGTTGTCATACGCAGTTTGTACTGCTTTTTTGACAATACATTTATTTATTTATTTAATGGAACGCGAATATATAAATCAGTTAAATGCATGGAGAAAATACATTCTTCCAACAAAAAAATGTTTTGAAAGAATTATAAGAAGGTAGGAAATAGCATAAAACTTAAGAGCACAACAGAAGAACAACTAACATAGCAACATTAAATATCGGTTTCTAGAAAAATAACTTAAAATTAAGAACTGATGGTTTTGGTGTAATGTTACTCGATATCACCAATCTCGTTAGTCTCGCAATCTCGCATTTATTTATAAAATCGATTTTCGACTACACGGTATTTATATTCAATATCATTCTAGGGTGAACGAGAAATTGCGAATGCATATTTTATATGCAAGATTAATTCAAGCGTAATTGGTTTGATTTTTAATTATATGACGTAAAGATTAAATTTTTAAGAATTTTTGTTCATAGGTTTTATATACGACTTTCGGAGATCGTGGGTTATATATTCACATGAAAGACAGTGCAAGTAAAATATTTTTTCTAAATAGTTTAAAGTTGAACACGATCTATGAAGCAATTATGTAACTATCCGTTAAATACTTTCTTTGTCCCGAAATTGCGTACTTTTACTATTTAATACAACACGTTATTACATCGGAAGAACGTTATATACTAATTAAGAACAACTCATGAGCAAGAATTCAATTTCTATTTTGAAAATGATTCGTATAGACGATATTTTGCCTTTCCTATTTTAAGAACGAAAAGTTCATCATAAATGTTAGAACTTTCAGAAAGATTGTAGCAATACAAAATATTCAATAAGTTTTATTTTACAATATTTTTATTTTCTGGAAAACATTTATGACAGGTATTGTCATAATCTGTTTTTTTCTTCTGGTACGAAGAAGTCATTCCCTTCATTAGCTGAACGTGGTTATCTTTACAATAAGGTTATTTTAATTATATCTAACATCTGAGCCAGATGAATGCATATTATGAACATATAAATTTCATACTATTTATATCGAAGTATTTTGAAATTCCCTATTATTAGTTGATTTACTATTCTTTATGCAAATATAATAACGCTCAAATTCTTTATGTGACGATCTTTTATGCAGACTTTATTTCAAATAAATATAATGATAGAGCGTAATAATATAATGTGACTACAGTCATTGCTGCTAGGGTGATTCCAATTCTTAGCTTATGTTTAGCAAAGTTATAACACATATGAGTATACAGCACTGACCTGCAAGGGCAGAGGAGATCTTCGGGACAGGGGTCCATGGACGACTCGGATGCCAGCATTAGCGCCATCGCGCAACTTACGTCAGAAGCGCGAGTGTCTGGTCGCGCCGGCTGCCTCCGTGGACTCTCCATGGCTGCGGAACACACGCAACAAGAAATACGTCAATCCGCGCTTCTCTCAACGCATCTGACAAAATAATTATTTACTTATCGTATGATTTCATTTGCTGGGATATAACACGACCTGTCGTCGAAGACATGCAATATGTTCTCGTTATTCTACAAAGAGGCATCAAATAGTTGTTTGGAATTTGGCAATCGCGAACAAAAAATGCACTCATCTTCTCTCATGCTCAATATGTCATTTTATCATGAAAGAAGTACTATCGGAAAGGATATTATCCACTAATTATTAATATTTATTGGTTATAACGGATGAGCTAAAGAAAAATGTATGTTCAGCCCTTTAAAGATCATAAGGAACGATTATTAGGCAGACAGTTAACTGTTATCAAGACAATTCTGAATTCTATTCAGATCCTACAGGGAATGAATAAAGGCAAGAACCCGGGACTACTTTATAACCCGGGAACCTTATGTTCTTTACAATAACAAGGTTTTTCCGAGTAATAAGTTTATCCTAAAGTATTTCTTTCAGTTGAAACTTCTATTTTTTCCATAAAATATAAAGGCGTAAATACGATCAAAATATTCAGGACTTGTATATAACGGGGGAATCTAGATGTCTGTTTCTTCCGGTGACAGTTTTTGAATTCTTGATATATTGCTTTCTCCTCTTCGAGTTGTATGTCCTATGTTATTATAAATTAGCAACCACCCAGACACCGATTTATTGATAATTCTCTAGAATGGGAAAACACTAAATTTTTCTACGTAACTAAAAGCTCTGCAAGAATGATTAGAAGAAAAGAAATATTAATTTAATAGATATGGTTTACCAGAAAACCACTGGATACCATAGCACAAACAGCTAAAGAGGAATCGTGACTTTTCTCGCTATTCTTATTCATCCCGAGCACGTTTTTTACAGTTCACACAGAGACCAGGAACGCATCGTTTTTCTCAGACTTAGGTCACGTTGAACCAGGAACGTAATGAATGGCTTCCGGTGTACTTAGAATATATTAATACGAAATTGTGGATATATTAATACGAAATTTATAAATTCGCGAAGATACCATGTAATTTCATCGTATTAGCCGACCTGCAATGTGTCGGCAACTGTAACGGGAACCCAGTTGAAGAATGTGGGATGGGAATGAGCCACTGTATAAGAGATGGTATCGGTCGACGTGCGGCATCATCTTTCTTCAAAGAGCAGCATTTTATAAAGAATTATTTTCACCTCCTAAGAATAACTGAGCTTGGCATATCGTGTTCTTAGATTTTTATGTTTTCTTATAACTTGATATTGAAATATTTCGTTAAAATACTTTTTCACTACTTTGCCCAACTTTAAAAAAAAATACAAATGAAAATATTAAAACAAATAAATTATAAATCTCAGCTGCCGAATGTGAAATATAACTCTTGTATGTCTTAATAGCAAGAAAGTGTGTGAAAACTGAAATGTTAGTATTCCTTTCGTGTTCCAAAAAATGGAATAATGAACGTGCAATTTAAAGAATGGTAGGAGTTCTGTCTTCTTTACTTCTTTATTGAGTATTACTCGTTTAAGAAGAGAGTCGAAACATTCAAGAACCTCGAAGTTTACGAAAAATGTTGAGTGATAGACGACGATAATTTTTAGTTCGTTACTAAACAAATTGGAATCAAAATCTCCTATCCAGTTACAGAACAGATTTTGAAATAGCCTAGAAAGTTATTTTCTAATTAAATGAATACATCCCACAAAATTGCATATTCCTTATAACGTGAATTTTGTAAAAACGAGGTCAAATATTTCATGCACCTCCGGGGGACAGAATTGTAAAATGTTTCGGAGAAAGACAAACATCGCTTGATTGTCTCCTGGTACGCCTATGCTTCATCTTATAAATGCGATTACGGTGCAATTTAGCCGGGAAATCTCTCTCAGCTGGGTTACTGATTCACCAAAACGGTTTAATTTTTCATCCAGTACAAGGCTTTACAATCTCCACAAAAATCCAATGAAGGAATCTATTTTTCTTTGTCGCTATTTTTCAACAACCAGCTTAGTCGATGTCGGAAATTTGTTTAACTTCAAATGTTACAATTCCAATAATAGCTCTCCTGTGAAAATGAAGGTCAATTTCGAGTGGCAACGAGATTAACCATACAAATCTTGAAATCTAAAGGCAGAATTGATAAAAAACAACTCACTACGTCAGAAGCAATTTTTGAAACAAAATCTTCCCTTGAAATTGTTGATATGAAATTATTCTATTTCTTGTAATGTTAATTTCATCTTGAAACTTGGTTGCTTTGTTTTGATTCCACGTTAAGATCTCTTACAATTTAATAAACAGGTAAATAAAAATATGGTATGATGAAGTTTACCTGAAATGTATGTTTTTAAGTACCAATTTGTTGTAGTTTAACGGAGAATTAAATTTTTTTTAAAAATCGTCAAATATGTATCTATNATATGTATCTATACACTTCCTTTGTGTAGTATTCGCCAACTAATTTGTTCACCACAAGTAGAAGCTGAGGGGAAAAAAGGGATGGCTTAAAAAACTGGCAACAACTGGAGAATATGCGTGAATCATCTCAAGTAGCTTGATTTGCATTCCGGGGATTACGAGTGTGTAGCGCGGCGGTTAGAAGTTAGTACGAGAACATCAAACGGACTTCGTCAGCATTTCGGTCTCGCGAGGGAGGAAAGAGGAGCCATTGGAGACTGCGGGGTCACAGCAGAGTTCCTGAGGCTTCCTGTGATCCGGCTCGCGGATGATCCGTGGTGACCGCCAGGTGAAGTTCTGGAATACACTACGTGTATATCGAGGGTTTCAATCTCCAATTTATTGCTTTTTTTATTTTTCAACTCGAACTGGTATTTTTGCAAGACGCTACGCTACTTATTTTGTAAGATTTCTAAATAAGTGAATTTTCAATGAAACCTGTAAGTTCACACGAAATTTTTTTGCGAGATAATCCAGTTATCAACAAATTGAACACATTTACCTGAATTCATTAGCACTTTTCTCCATTAACATTGATAAATGTTTGAAGTGAAAGTGATGAAATATTTAATGAAGGGTTAATCATCGTTGTTTGCATGAAGGTATTTCCATTATTTATTGAGCAATTAATCGAAAAGCGTTTATTAAAAAACCAAGTTGAACAACAATTAAGGGTGGAGTATGTTACCGAGTATTGTTAAACTGTTATATTATACGTGGTATTTGAAGTTTCAAAATTCTAAATTTTTTTGTCACTTCCTGTTGAGTTTTGAGAAACGCTTTTCATTTTATACACCAACATAAAATCTATTTTCAGAAATAACGAAGAAAAACTTTTGATACCTACTCGAAACAAAGACATGTTATATTTAGTAAAAGAAGTCAAAGACTTTTAAAATGATCCCTGAATCAATAAATGAAGACAAAAATGCCACGAGAAGGGTGTTTTAATACTTAAAGCAAAATATTTTCTATCATATAGAAATAGTTTAAATAAAGATGTTTTTAAATTCTACTATTAAAGAAAAACTCTTTTACATACAGAAGTATGTTTGAGGGGAAGGAGTACCCGAAAGGTGGTCTTTCATAGGGATGCCACGGAAGATGTGGGCATACTTTTGATACTTGAAAGCTGAATTGCAAGTACACAGAAGTAGTATGGAGTTCATTATTAGCAGACTGTCGCAGAATAAGATTTTGAATAGCACAATTAGATTTCCCATCATACATGTAAAGATATTAACATGAAAGTATATATACCCTACTAAAAAGAGGATTATATTTTATCTGAAATAGCTGGAACAGCGCTGTGGAGAGCGTTTACTCACCTGACATTTTCCTTGCCAGTGGTCTTCTGCGCAACGCGAGGCGTCCATCCGCCGCGAGACGAACAGTCGCCGCAACTTCTTCGGCGCGGTCGCACGCACACACGTGCAACCCTTCGCCGCGACCGCAGCGAGACCCACCCTCGAAGCAGAAGCGACCTTCCACCACGCCATAGCGTCTGAAATACATATGTAACGGAAAAATCCTTAATAGTGTCACTTACCCTATCACAAATTATCCACAGATTCGTGCAAGTTTATCCAAAGAACTGTATTATCTGTTTAATTATGCAAATTTACCTGACGATGACTGAAATAGTAGTCGAATAGTTGAGCTTTAGATTAGAAAAAGTCTACTTAAAGTGGTCTAAAGTATTGCGAACTGTACTTTCTCCTTTAAAAACCATATTCCAACTCTATTTCTCCAACTATTCCCTCGAACTATTTTTCTTCTTTCTCAACCAAACCACTCTTTTAAACTATTTTCCACTTTAACTATATTTTCTTTCCCAAACCCCTCCCGTTAATATATATATATATATATATATATATATATATATATATATATATATATATATANACTACCCTCGCATTCTTTTTCCAAACCACTCCCTACTCCATGGACGTCGTCAGGGTGTTTGGACCCACTCCGTATTTCCTTGACAACTTTGTGTCTGAATAATTAAATGTGGTTACTACTGTGGTTAAATTTTTACATTAATGATTATGAAGTGAATTCGTGAATCAATGATTGAAATGGCTCTGCGTTTATGTTAAGATTTAAGCAAAAAGAAAGTACGATTCTTTGTAAGAGTGTTTCATTCAAACCACAGACCTTCTTTCAAACCCTTCTATAACAAAATCCTGCTCTGAGAAAACACTATGGATGTGACACCAAACCCAAAGGAGGGAAAGGATTACTCCAAACTTTATAGTTCGGATACTGGAAGGTTGGGATGTCAAATATAAAGGTTGAGACGTCTCATCCAAAAGTTGGTATGTAACATCCAAAGTTTTGGAGAAATCCTTTCCTTCCTCTGGATTTGGATCTCACATCCAAATCTGCTCTCTGAGTGATGGTTACGTCCCTGCCTACTCCCACTCAATTCCACTCTCTCGTAATCATTATTCTAACAAACAATTCCGTCTCACGAACGCCACCATTCCGCCTCATCTCCTCATGTATCAGAACACCCAGCTGCCCGTTACACCACCTCCTTCCTCCGTCAGCGATGAAGAAGCCTCTACGGCGGAAGCACCTCTTCTCCGCAGATTGGGAGCAACAGTGTGTTGGAGAGAGAGGCGCCTTCTAATTAGGGTAGGAGATGGAGTAGCAGCGGAAGTTACGGAAATGAGGTAAAGGGTTCTTTCCGGTACTGTGCGTGTATCACTTTCCAAGATTCTTTAATTCGATAGACGAGTCATTAGGTGAGAGATGCCTCTGGTAACCAAGGAATAAATGTAACCATGTTAATGCCTTAGATTTTCCTTTCTCAAGTAGTAAAAATGATATGAAATACGATAAAAACAAATGTGTTTCTTCATTCTTGTCGAATTTGTTCTCAACTACCCGGTATTTTATATTACCTGACATTGTATGTTACAGAGCCAGTAAATACATTATATTTCAGCACAATTGTTTGATGAATGTAAAAAATAACTGAAGTATGAAAAGTATTTTATATGGCAGCAAACATTTTCTCTCATAACACAGTAGAATTGAAAACTAAAAGTAAAAAAATTTGGCTTTATTGTCAATCTTATTTTCATTTAAATGGGGATTCATTCATTAGTTCGTTTACAAATAATAAAATTAAAACTATCGTTGAAGAAAACCTAATTAGAATAGTATCTCTGTTGGAGAGTAAAATATGACATATGAGTTATACATTGAATTCCTCCCATACAGGCAGACTATTGCCTCGTTTTCAAATGGAATGGTAAAATTTCATTAACCTTTGAAATAAATTTGATAATACTACCGATACCAGCAATTTGAATTATATTGAGCAGAAATTTCTTGAATGAAAAGTTTACCAAAGTTACCCCTCAATGTTAATTATCTTACAGAGTTAGTTTATATTTTACATTCATTTTGTTAGGTGGTTTCGTTATTCTTTGAAGTTTTTCAAATATATTTTAGTTGTCCACAAAGTAAATTTATACTATTTTCAATCAAAAGATAAATTTATCTATATTTTACCTATATTCAAAATATAAATATCTATTATTTTATATTATTTTCAAACGAAAGAGGTATTCGAGAGCTTAGAACACTTGGCTCAGTCCCTCCGAAGCACGGCAGAGTTCGGGGAAGTGTCCTCAGCTCTCAAAAGCTACTTTTGTTTGAAAATAGAATAATGTATAATTGTAAGTTCAAACACAAGGATAAAACCGTGAAACTTCTCCATGAATCACATTCTCGTTCTGTTCTTTCCATCCCATATTTTCGTTAATGCTTTTATACTTCTTTTGAACCTTTACCTACAAATTAGCAAGAGTAATATTTAATGCCACCTTTTATGCAAAGTTTTTATTTTAACACATGGTTCCGACAGCTGTTTGTGTAATCACACCATACTCAAATCACCTTTCACGGAAGGTAACTTGCGTTCCTCCGGTCACTACCCTCCAGACATCTTCAACCTCCCCATACCCACCTAAAAAACAAAACCAGAAAAAACCAAGCCAACAGCATCATCTCTTTCAAACATGGAACCCACCACTTTCAAAACTCATTCTGTCGTCTAAAAAGCCCAACACCCAAATGCCCCTATGTCGCCGGACACCAGCGGACCTGAGACGCTCGGAGGAAGAAAGGAAGCAGTGAAATCACAATAAAATTGATTCATATCACGAAAAGCACAAGAGTGCAGGTCTGATGTCAAGTGACTGCACCAAGCAGCATTACCGAGAGCATTTCACCAAACGTACTCCGACGTAAACTTCATCTTACATTAACGATGTAACAATGAGGGTGTTAGAGGTAGATGAACCAATTAGCACAACGGAGTGTCCGAGACTCGCTCACCTGAGGTGCGCAATCTCCCAGTAGCCTGCGAGGCGAGGTGGTACGCCAGTGGTGATACAGAAGCGCTGATCCATGATGTGAAGACGTGCGGGGCCTGTAGCAAGTTTCGCCTTGGGAGGCGCGCTCGTGATCTGTACCAAATATTGCTGGTCTGTAACAAGAAACGCGCCATCTCCATTCACATCTGAACTTTTGCTTATAATTTTTTACGGTTCCTAATTTTCTAACTTGACAAGCTCTTACACTTTTAAGTTAGTAGGTCACCTTAAATTTAAAGTGAAAATGCTTATATTTGCATATTTTGGACATTACTGTGTACAACTATACTATAATTTAAGGACGTGCACCAACTATGCAAATTTATATTAATTTAAATTGTCGAATTAAGGTTATTAATGCAGATATTTCATTGTTCTTGGTTTTCCTCCGCAAAACTTGCAAAGTTTAGGGATTTGTAGTTACGCTAGCTCTACGTTGAGCTTTACAGATTATAATGCTGCATTTAATTAAAATATTTACGTATTTTGAGGATTTTAGAATAATAAGAGAATGAATATGTTTAATATAAATGCTTATTTCCAGGATTTTAGCTGCGCATTCGAATGCATACTTGGCGGTAAGGGTATATTTCGGAGATTGATATTGAATATCTCTTCAAACTCTAATGAAGGGTGTGAGCGAAGAAATTAAAAGCAGGAGAAACGAGAGTCCAGTGCGGCCGCCTGATCTGATCTAGCGTTTGGACGAGAGGCGATACTTTTCTAAAATATATGAAATTAATACATGAATAAAAATAATAGAAAATCCAGTTTTCACTTGAAGAGAAACTGTAACAGAAGACTGTCATTGAAGCTAGATACGCCAAAAATTAACTTTTTATCTTGTGTGGACCAATATGGAGCAAAAAGCCAATATCACGTGGGATTGAATTGTTTGTGGACAGGCTCCTAGCAGCAGATCGAGCGATTGATCTGTACCCGGAGATAATCTACCGCTACTACATTTTCTTCATCACAACAAGTTCCCCTAGGATCAAAAAGGCTTTGAATCTAAGTTCTAAGTAGACGGAGGCACTAACCATTACCCGAGTTCTTGAACGGGGCTACCTGAGCACACTTCACATACTATCAAGAAATATTTGATGTAATGCACACTCTTCAGATTTGATAGTACTATTATATGAATCTCAAAGCGAGTTAATCTCACTTCACATACTATCAAGAAATATTTGATGTAATGCACACTCTTCAGATTTGATAGTACTATTATATGAAACTCAAAGCGAGTTAATCACATCTTCAGAGTTTCATCAGAACGGGTAATTTCGTTGTTGGTATAATATTAATTTTACAAGTAATATCACTCAGGAGTCACAGACAATTTGACCAGGAGACAAGTCGTCGAGTCAGAACGAGAATACCACAGCCGTATGGCCACGTCACATCGTGCATCATATTTTTAAGAAGCTAGAATAACATACTACATAACACATCAGTTTCTTCGGGAAATTTTACCCCTAAAACTAGAATTTGTAACTTAAAGCTTTCAATTAAATTAATATTCTCGTATTTCACGAAACTGTTAGATTTGACTCAGATATCGAGTTTTAAACTAATATTCCCTCTCGTAAGTCTGTAAGCGTACATGGAGCGAAATTCTCTTCATTTTCTGAAGAACTGTTAATAAGGTTATGCTTATTATAATTTTATACCATGTATGCTATAGTAATGTACCACTGAATTTCTTCAGTATTTATGAACAAGGCAGACACGTTTCAAAATAGTTACGGCTCCGTATTTACTTTTTACGCAAATATATGTTAATATTCGTCGAAGAGTTTCAGTAATTGAAACCGATAAAATACACATACTGTTTATTTGTTTGCAATATCAACGAATAAACAGCACTTGTGCGTCACATTTCTCCAATAATTATTCTATTGTTGAAATTATACCATTTTAGAGGAGCTAAAAACAACGGGATTTCATATACATTAACTCACTAAATAGCAATCTAATTAATATATTACAACAAATCGTTATACACAGAATAGTCCTTACGTAATGATCTCATTCATTAACGTAACATGTTAAAATTTAAGGAAATGCATGGTGAATAATGACATGATATTTCCTAAAAATCTAAAAATATTTTGATAATTTTGACATTTTTTAGGAAAAAATGTTTCAATTTCTTGTCATGCAACCACTCTGAAAGAGCATTTAAATTTTAAAAATTTCTATTTCATTGACTTAAACACTACGAAATTTTATGATTGTGTAGAGGTGTAAAACAGCATACATTTTCAAGTCTTAGAACATAGTGATAAATTCTGTATCTCATACATAATTTCAATAATGAATAATGTAACAAGTAACTAGAAATTTATAAATATTACTTCAATTTTTTGTAATTTCTTGTAAGTATAGATTTCTTAATATTTTAGTTGTTCAAATCAATAATTGTTGAAATATTTTGTTTGCTTTAAATATTATATTAATTATATTAATATATTTAAAAAATCTATTTATGGATTTACTTATTAGCATTTTCGGTATCATGAGACAGCATACTTTCGTGAGTTTTGAAGGGATAAAAATTCAAAATTAGTCTTACCATCGCCGAGGTTGTTGGAAATCTTCACTTGCCACTGGATAAGTCGTTCACGTGTATCAAAAGCTAAGATGACTGTCACATCTTGACAGATTATGGCGATGGTATTAGATTCTTTGTCCAACGTGAAACCTGCAACCAACAGACAGTATTTGAAATATTCAGATAGAAAGTGCGAATTAATATGCATCATACGCATCACAAAACATATTTAATAATTTATTACAATTAAGAAACCACGACAATTATTAAGAAGAAGTCAATATTAGAACATTTAAAAATATTTTGTACTGTATAAGGACTCTTATATACGTAAGACAATTTAAAGGGAACGGAATCGTCAAATTATTTTATTTCTGCAAATCGTTCACAACATTGTATTGGTATAATTTTAATTAACATTCACCTTAAAATTCGGAATAAAAGTACTGCTGCTTCAGAATTTGAAAAAATATATTATTAGATCTAAAAATTTAACTATGATTTTTAAATTCTACTATATATAAGAGAAAAACAATTCTGTGAATACGATTTTGGACTCATAATGCTATTGGTATTAGGTAAACTTAATTAATTACCTGTTTCAACGCCCAAAAAATGCTGAAGAGATAAAGAAGCTTTGGTTTGACCCTGTTTGTATCTGTCCTTGCTGTCACGGTAGAGTTGCAGATGTAGACAATCTGAAAACAAAGGAGAGTATTTTCTTAATCATTAGCACTGATTAAGCATACACTCAATAGTTTGTGGAAGTAGATAGAATATACGTGTTTAATATACGTAATAACAATTTCAAATGCATAACAATTTGATCAAGAATATACGTGTTTAATCTGAAAACAATGGATTGAAATACTATAATACTTTTTAAAGTTGCTCTAGTCAGGGTTTTCTCAATGTTTTCCGGGTTGGCATGACCCAAATATTTTATCATTATTATTAAATATTTATTTACAATAGAACATCGCATTATTGCTTTTTTATCTCTTTATTCCTGTTTCTTTCAAATTGTTAGTTGTATTTTCATAACATATGGCGATGCATCGTTTATTAATTGATTATGGTTTGCTGCCGGAAATTAACATATTTGCAAATCAATAAATTATGAAGTGTTTCGCGATGAATATTTTATGAGCGCGGATTTTCCAGTCGCTCGTTCGCTGTGTGTACGACCGTTCATTCGAAAGCATGTTCATTCATTTGTTCGTCTCGCAGAGCGCTCAGCCGTTCACGAGACCATTCGACCGTACTTTCGTCTGACTGTCAACTTTCCGCGTCCTTTTTTTTTCTCAATTGTCAGGCTTATACAACCACTTCGATGCAAACTCTTTAGCACGATAAAAATATATACCTGTAGAGCTTGAAATATTTTCTATTCGTAAAGTAGATGTCGGAATATTTATTGTCAGGAAAGGGAAAACACTCCGTAGAACTTGAAAACATGATCAATATTTCTCATATCTTTCTCATATATATTCTTACAATCTTCATCTCGCGTATCATTAGAAAAAAATTAAAAACTAGCCGGGTCTTCGTGCTTACATATCTTTACCGTTGTATAAAAACACACATTGGTGATCTATTTGGAAACTCGGTTTCTGCGAGTAGTTTTAATACAGGGATAAGCACTGATTATTTCGACGAACAAGTTATTTCAAAACTTCTTTTCATGAACTTTTTACCCATCTAAAAATTCCTTCAACATCTTTGGCGCGACATCAAAGGCAAAAACTGTGGATAAAGGAAATAAAGTTTTTCTTTCTGTACATAAACCTCACAGTACATAGCGAACGGAAGGAAAGAAAAAATAATAATAAGTGCTTCTTTGTATCGCAAGAGGCGCTATCGTGTATGGGGTCAAAGATGAAGGAAAGCTCTCTGTAGACAGCCCTTGCTCCTTTGAGAGCATGAAGTTGTGCAAGGATGGAACGTTAATACATGGACCACGAGAGAGAGGTTGCATGGCGACGACAAAGCCCAACGCATAAAGCATTGTCAACTTCTCTTACTTCTTCGCAAGAAGGGAGTTAAAAAGAAATCAGAGGGTGGTGAGAGAGACGAAGGGTAAGAAAAAGATGGAAGGACAGGGAAGAAACGAAAGAAAAGAACGAGAGAAATGGAGAAACGGAATGAGACGATAATTGGAGAGGTACGACAGGCATTGAAGAAGAAGAGAGCAATGGAGGTGGAAAGTGAAGAAGACGAGGAAAGAGGATAATGGGAGAGGCAGGACAGGCGAACGAATGATGAACGGAGGAGGGGATATGGAGAAAGAAGAGAAGTAGAAGGATCTTGATGAATGAGAAGATAAGAGTAGAGAGAAACGGAATATGAGACGAGGAACGGGAAGGTGATAAGTGTTGTGAAGGGAGGATATATAAAAGAAACTGGAAAAAGTAAGAAGGAAAAGGTTGAGGAAAAATGGGGCGAGAGAATCGGGTGGATTATGGTGAGAAGCACGGAGTAAAACGAAGCAGAGTAACGAAAAACTATATCAGCAGCCACGCGTTTTCCAGGCATTTGCTCTATTGTAACAGAGTTGCAGCGTTGTTATTCGACAGCGTGGGGAGTCCGACAGAGTTTTGAAATCGACAGAGTGCGGGAGAGCAAAGTTGCCAAATAAATTCAACAGTGAAGCAAGGAATAATATTGTTGTAGCGTGAGAGTAGAACGGTGTCGATATATGACGAACAGCCGGGAAAATCTCGGTGTTTTATTTATTTCTGGGATAGAAGAATTTATTCGAATAATATGGGAACAGAGTGACCACAAGAATATCACGGCATACAAAATGAAATCTGGCTTTTGTGTGAAGAAACGACTTCACAGGAACATGACAAAACAAAACAGATTCAAGATTTTTTAGGAGATATAACTTCTCTAAGGATGTCAGCCGTATAGTTGAAGACCGTGTCATGTTTTCTTCTTTTATATGTTCTAGTTCCATCCTTTGAGGCAAGAAATATCTTACTGAAGTGATTGATTTCGTTTGATACATTACGCAATTTTGCGAATAAATTTAACATTGTCACTGAGATGTTAAACAATTTTTACATAATTGAAAATGTAATGAATGAAAGGGAAATGTGTTTATCAATATTTTCAAAATATTTTTCATATTAATCAGTATAAGTATAATTTTTAAATTTAGTCCCACAGTGAAAGATAACATTTAGTCATTATAATAAATAACTTAACATTTCCTAAATATTTTATTTCTGTGCATTTAAATTAAATTGAAAAAAAATTGAATGGTGAAATTTCAAATATTTTTTTTATTAACGCAGAAATCTCGTGTTATACCTTGTCTTTGATGAAAAGCAATATTAACTATTTGACATAGATTTTTCAAACGTACTGCGAATTGCGAGATCCTTACGGGAAATATTGTATTTAGTAATGGAATAGTTTGATATACATTGCATCGCTGCAGATTTAGAGTTCAGAAGATATCTTGAATTGAACTAGAACTTCGTTGACGTCAGCAAAGCCGAGAACTGCAATCTGTCGCATATCCACCTTCCTTCGAGGGAAGAATGGAAAACGGGAGAGGAAAGATTGCGAGCAATCCGTGACCCGCTTCTTAAGGTATTTCTTTCTGGGTCAGAGTGGTTGACTTGTCATACCGCGTCTGACCTCGGCAGCAAAGTCTCTCTACCTCGGCAGAGATATTCCAGACGAAATATTCTACACAGTAATTTCTATTGGAAAACACAAATGCAAGAAGCCCTTTCATAAAACTTGTACGAAATTCAAATTCTTCGTGTATAAAAATATATAAAAGAATGATAGAGGGAGGAGAGAAACGATGGAAAGGATAAGAAGAAAAAGAAGAAGAAGGAGAAGGGAAGACTGACGAATAAAACAAGAACTGGGACACGTCAGACAAAAAAATATTAATATAATCTCGAAATTTAACATTAATGATGAACTGAAAATGATAATCGGAACCGGGGATAGAGCCCGGGACCTCCAGCTAACGTGTTAGCGTGCTATCTCCTTCACTAACCCGTCCAGCGAGGACAGTGGTTTATCGCAATTTGAATGATAAGTTGAAATGTTGAATGGGTCTGGGAACGAATCGGATAGTGTAGTGGGTAGCACGCCAGGGGGTAAAGCTTTCGATCTCCCATTTTCATTCAATATGACATCATTAGAAAACGATAATTAATTAATACATTTAATTGGTCAAATACTCAAGGTTAAAAACCGAGACGATAGAGGAAACGTTCACTGTGTCTGTGTCATTGGTGTTAAGTATTACCCGACACCGAGGAATTAAATATAAAACTATAAAAATCAGTTTACTTGATAAATGAATAGGTTTAAATAACATTTACTATTTAGACGAATGACTCTCCAACGATGCAAATTTTGTCATTTTACGACTATGAATTTCTTAGACACAGCTATAATTAAACAATATAATATTGTTTTGGGTATAGCTTGTGGACCGATTTGAGAGCTTGTGAGACTGTGAACTAATCAGAAAGATAAATTGGAGATAATTCGGACATATGTCACCTGCCCTAAGTTTGTCTACATGCTCCGTTAACAAAAACGACAGAAGGAGATGATATATAATTGAATAAGAATATGA
Organism: Laupala kohalensis; assembly: GCA_002313205.1. NCBI lineage: Eukaryota > Metazoa > Arthropoda > Insecta > Orthoptera > Trigonidiidae > Laupala > Laupala kohalensis. The sequence goes on from NNCF01127058.1 coordinate 310,146, forward strand.
ATAAGATATATAATTAACCAATGTTCACAAATCTATAAACGTTTTTGTGTGTCGTTGGAAATGTACGATCCCACGTTAAACAAAGAATGTCATTTCTAATATTTACTCAAGTGATTTATGTTGGCATTAGTACTTTGTGGAATGAATAAACAAGCATTCTGAGATAATATTGTCATTAAATTAACCGTAGTTAACATATCTCCTATCGGATATTTTCAACAAATGTGAAAGATGTCTATTATTTATATGACACTTCTTTACCAACTTCGTTAAATTTGGAAAGCAAATTTTTTATTAAAGCACCTTTATACATTTGTTTATAAACGATCCAATGAAATAAAGTTAATTTCAGAATTGATAGCGTAATACATTTTGCAGTACATTTATTTTCTTTTTCTTTGACCTGCTTTGATGTATTGAACATCACCCAGTGTTTAGATGAGTCATTCCGGGATTCGAATATTTTTGTCAGTTCTACGTATTATTCCAATTCACTCCGCACATTCCAATGCTATTAGTTTTCATATTTATAATAATGAAATTCAGAACAACAGCTGTAAGAAAAAATACACTCACACACCAGACGTTAAAGCTTTTCTCTTATGATAAGAGATTACTTGATTCTTGGGCAATCAAAAGGAGGACCGAACAAAACATAGATATCGATCCACAAATTTACCCAACTTCCCACTTACGACGCCGTTTGCATTATCAACGATTACGTCCTTACGGTCAATGGACTTACGTCGTTGCCAGTATTACGTAATCTCTGTGCAAAGCGTCGTCAAGAGCGTCATCACAGCCGCCTCTCAAACGGGGCTTGGAACGAAACGAGAGCAGCGGTGGTGGAGAAAGAGGCAGTGGGGGCAAATGAGGCGGCGGCGGAGGAGGCAAGACTGATCGGGATGATGAGGATAACGGAGTTGAATACGGCGGAGGAAACCAGTGCGGTCGCGAGTTCGACGTCGCCGAAGGAGGTGACAATGGAGGTGGAGTGGAGACGGCGGAGACCGACGGAGGCGGAGACGCGGGGCGCAGCGTCTGAGAGCGGGCGAGTAACGAGACCGCAACGCAGCGCGGTGCGGCGTAGCGGTATGAGTTGAAAGGAGGGAGGAGGTTGCGGAGAGGCGGGGAGTGTTAATTAGTGCCGGGCTCACGCGGGCGCCACCGCCGCCGTCGGAAGGGGACGTAGCGGTAGGATGAAGGCGGAAGGGGATCGAAGAGAGGGGCAGAGCGTTGCCAAGAATTTCCTCACCTTACACCATGACGGAGTAACCCTTCCTTGGCAAGGGAAAGATGACAAGCGAAGTCTAACGCTACAGACTTGTATTAAGATTCTGGAATATGCCAGTTCTAGGATTCGCGATTATGCTAATAGAGAATATCAAAGTGCCAGGTGTTATTAAGTTTCCTAAAATTATATCTTTCTATTCCCTTTGATAAAACCCTAAAACGAATCAAATAAATATCTCAGCCACCGTAGATGGAATTTAATCAATTGCGTTGCAAAGCGATGATCCTTTAACGTATTCCACGAAAAAATTATCTAAAAAGTTTTCTTTTCAAAGCAGTTGCGTTATAAAATAGATAATTTTAAAATCTACACGTTAGTTACAGCTTGATAAAACTGATTTAATATGTGCGATGATATACACATGAAATTTCTAAACTACAAAAATAAAAAGGTTTTCACGAAATGACTGTAAATATAAGCTGAATATTATATGACTTAATTCAGAATGCATGAGATATCCTAGAGTTTCTGTAATAGAAATATAAAATATGTAACAGTTCCTGCATTTTGAAATTATACAGGTGACTCACAGATTTACGTACAAGAGAACCTCGCAATGCTTAATTTTAACGGTACGTACTATAATCACCTCGTTCAAAACTAATGACGAGTATAAAATAATTTTTTTTAAGTTCTAATTTTGACGTATATAAGATGGTTCTAATATTGCTAATATGTTCAGCGAGTTCGACAAAGCTGGATAACAACTTTTTGAGTTTCTTAATAAATTTATGACAAATGTAAGTCCACTTTGATTCCCTTATTTGAAAGCTCTATGTGTTTCACAGAATTAGATAACGTATAAATTACCTTTAGGAGAAACACAAACAACAGAACAAAAACAAAAACAAATTAGCTTTGCAATCTATTCATATAAATATAAATAAATATATAAATAAATATAAATAAATATAAATAATCCCATCAACTTTGTGCAAGTTTTCATGACCAGATTTCACAATTTCCTTCCAAAGAAAACAATTGTTTTTACATATTTAACTATATTTGCTTGCATCATAATTTCCATCAAATCTATTTTTTAAAACATGAATTATTTCTTGGTAGACATAGGGCAACAGGGAATTCTCTAATTTCTCGAAGGATACCTTTGTTGGGCAGAGAGCAGTTAATCTCTTGAGGGAAGAGAGAGAGAGATAGAGAGAGGAAGAGCTCGAGAGCTTTAGAAAATGAAATGGGGCAGCTCACTCACAACAAGAACAACAACAACATTCACAAATTAGAGGTACCTGCACGTGAATCCTGCATTGAGAATGGGATAAGTAATAGCCAGGATACCAGTTGGAAAGCTGTAGGTCTCCAGACCATTACTCATGCAAGGTACACTAAGGAGCGAGCGAAGACCGAAACAAAGATCACTATAAACATTAGTTCTCAATGAGCGGAAGATTGTCGTCAGCCAATCACATAAAGGAGGTTTCATTAATCACTTGTACGTCACAAAATTCGTAATTTCTTGTTTTCTATGAAATAATTTTTTTTTATTGCAATGAGACTCTTACCCTGAGGCAGTGATTGTAAGAAAATCAAATATTGACGGAAATCGACTGATTGCTGAATGGAAGTATCGCACATGGGAACGAATAAAAGATAAATTAAAAGATACATGTTATTATTACAAATTGTATTATATTTCTTGGAAAATTACAAAAAATTAATAAAGAATAAGTTTTCCTTCAACTGTAGAAATATTTGTATTAAGACGTTTATAAAAATGCCGAATATGTTCTTCCGAAATTCTATTCCAAAATTCTAATTCCGTATTCCTTTTTTGTAATCAGAATTTTCTTCAATATCACCAATCAGAAGAAACACTAAAAAAATTACAGAAGAAATACTAGTAAAATTTATTTGAAAAATACTCAGTCATAATTATGTGATATTTTTGTGATACCACATAAAATATTTCCTTTATCAAAGAAAAAATATTTAAACGTAAAAATAAATTATTCGCCAATTACAAATATAAATGTAAATATTGGAGATGAAATAAAATTAGGTGGATGAAGATTCGGAAGTATTACGACTTTTACATTACGCATTTGAATAAATAAATACATACATAAATTTACTGACAAAACAGCATATATTACATTTATATTTCGTTTTTATATGATATCTATTACTTCAAGGAAGAGGAACCCACGCCACTTTCTTCATACCTCTTGAATTTTGTCTCAAAGTTTAATATAAAGTCCAATAAAACTAGTGGAAAAAACCATTGCACATGCTTTCTCATATAAGTTTCTCCATCTGCAGCATAGTGTATTCTACGTCTGCCTGATCCACTTACACTGCTAAATATTATTCAAGCTTCTTGAAACAGTAAACTAATGTGTAAGTTTGACGGACAGAAATTATTTTACTGCGTCTATATTGAACTTTCAAGCGAAATACCGCTACTACGGATATAATGCATACTAATTGTACCTTACCTACAGAAAATCGTTGGAGCCGTTTTTTAAGAAACATTTAAAATTGTTGCCCTTCATGTGAAGTACCCTTTTTTTTAGTAAACAGAATTAAAAGACGTGCATCGACAACAAGTAAATTCTACAGTAAATACGAAATATGAATTAAATATATTCATCCATTTACTCAGAATCGCTGCGCACAGACGGACAGACGGACGGATGTTATGCCAAAAACCACTTTTTCTGAATCAGGGATAACCAAAACGGATATTTTTGTCGAAATCTCGCCTTCGAATTTTTTCACGATTACTATATACAACGTATATGAGAAAGTAAAAGATAGAAATCGGTAATAGAAAAGTCACAAATTAATAGTCCGTGTTATCATTGCAACCGATAAAATGTAAACTGAATGCAATATAGAAACACTCTAGAGCAATAGTGGAAAATAGATAATGTTATGAGAAAACCAGCAACTACATATTGTCATATTTTATTATCAGTCATATTAGATTGCAACCTTTACTTAATTAAAAGGAGTCTATTATCAGGACCCCGTACGGATAATCAAAGATCTAGATAATTAGGTTTATATCAAACAGTGGTAAGCAAAATTACTGAGACATATATTGCTAGGGGAAAAAATAGAAACTACTGGCAATAAACAGTATACAAAAAAATTAATGATATAGATCTTTAGTGGTTAGTTAGCTCAGTACAGTAAAATATAACAGTAGTGTAGTGAACCTTCATTAAAAATAAAAAAAATTTTCTCCCATCGATCCGGACAGTACGCGATCCATTTATTTGGAGTTCTACTGCACAATGTTAGGTTTCACCTGAAACTAGAAACTAGTTATATCAGTGCTCATTTTGATGGAATATCTGCGTTATGGAATACCCTAACCCTCAATAATAAGCTCGATATACTATGGCGACTAAGCGATGACACGCGGGTCGTTCCTCCTAAGTGAATGTTCCCGCGCAGCAGGTTAATCACGGCTCGTTGCTCCCTCGATGCGAGTTGCCCTTTCGCCTCTTCTTGCACAGCTTCTCCCCGCCTGCCGCCCAACACGACGCCACAGCAATGAAGGCGGTAGGAGGTCTCCCAAAAGCACACCAAGATGCCCTTCGTAACCTACAGCACACCACTCAAGGGAAGCGCGCGCTTAAGTCTTGCAAGCAAACAACCATCCCAAGTGCTAATGTGTTTGGTACACGAGAGAACAGATGAGCCCTTGGCCGCAGAGGATGGGGTGGAGGTACAAGCTACGCAGACGTTTTACAACTTACAAATAATGAGATTTAAATCTCTCATGGCGTTGTTCTGAGTGACTGAATCACTCACTCATTTATCAACGTACAGCGAAAACTATTGGGACGAGGAACTTGAAATTATGTAAGAATGTTGCTCTTGTATTGTCCATCTCACTAAGAAACTATTTTTTTGAAACTTCGATTTTAGAACTGGGAGAAATTGGTGACTCCCTTGAATTTTCGGTAAATTAACTAATTCATATATAATCTTTTTTCCTGCTTTTAATCATCGTTTTTTACATTGTGCACAAACGGGTTATTGTTTCTTTTCGATATTTTGTTTTTTAATGAGTGCAAAGAGTTGAAATATTTCCAGGGTTTTGTCTCTCGCACTAACAACGTGATGTATTGTTTTTACTATATTTCATTATCAACTTGTTTTTAGAGTACAATCTTGTTAAATTAAATATCGAAAACATATGGAATTTCCGATATTTCTCCTTTAAGTGAATGAAAAGCGCTATAAATATTTATGTGTGTTGTCCTAACTGACACATTAATCAACGCAGACAGGATAATATTAAAGATAAGAACTCGAAATTGTGACATTTGTAATGCAGAGACAGTTACGGAAGGACTTATCAAAACTCCGATCTCAATGGGGTTATTTGGGGCGAAATATGTTTTAATGTGTATTTGATTTGTCCGGAAATAGCACAAAATAATTAAGGTGTCATAACGATTTTCGCACGGAAACGTCCCAAAATGACAAACAAATAGTAAACCATTTCTGAATCAAAATCCCTCGCGAAGTGGGTAGGGTTGGCTAGAACACGTATAAAATGCCTAAAACTGGGTGCTCGAACCTCTTTCACTGTCAGTTGAAAATTATATGCGTAATTGTTTTGTAATATTTATTAATTATTTATTTTATGCGAGGTTCAAGCCTGTTCTTCCACCTAACCTTTGGACTTGGATGAAGGAATGGGGAAGGAGAGATATTGGGTTACCAGGGTACTTATGGTACAGAACCGACATTTGTCTGGAGTAGGTGAGGGAAACCCCAGCTGAAAACCTCACCTAATTCGGCCGAGTAGGGTTTCAACCCAAACTCCACCGCTCAGCGTGATCGAGGAAGCGAAGACACTACCACTAGACCACCGCTGTCGGCAATATTGTGGTACTTCATCGTCACTTCCGTCTTCACCATTAACTTGTAATTTTTCCGAACAAAAAATACATAAATATACATACATAAAAATAAATGATCGCTTTAAGCCTAGGAAAGAATTTCATGTTGTCTCGAAGAAAATTATGGGTATGTCCTTGGTATCCGACGAAAGTAATGCAATGGATCTTCTCCAATGATCTCTGAATTGTAAATACTAGTTTAGTTGAACTGTTTTCGATTATCAAAATACTTAACACTGTCTATCATAATCAACACTAAAATGATGGAAATTTCATTTATATGTGGAGTCAACCTCACACTCAATAAATGAAATGTAGAGACGTGTGCCAATTCAGGTAGTATTTCATGAAGTATTTCAGGAATTCAAAATATTCTAACACCAACAACAGTTGAATTTCAGGAGGATTTTAAGACAAGATAAAATGAATGTTGCTTGTTCATTTATTCTATCGTTTTGGTACATGTTTAATTTCCGGAGAAAATCATTAGCGAAAGAAATGAAATTTGAAATAATTAAAAAAATATACTGATAAAAAAATGTATAAAAAAACATGACATGTAACAATACGATACAATTTATCAATCAAATAATTGGCATTGTAGACTCGAGTGATGAAAGTTGAAGACTGCCTTAATTACTCGCAGAACACATTTTGGTCGTAATTTCCTTTCATATTTCATGGGTATTAAAAAGTAAATCTCAAGTTGCCTTTCTCACAAAACTCATTAAATTTCATTATAAAGACGCCTCGGAAATATTAAACAAAAGAAACTAAATAAACGAAGATTGCAAAGAAGAATAAGAAAACACTTCGAGAAGAAACAATGGATTTTATGAGATTAGAATAGAGCCCAACTACTCACATCTTTTCCATTGAAGAGCAGTCTTCTGCAGAAAGCGTCTTAGGCAATTCTTAAAACGCAATTAGAGTCGGGTCACCCAAATTAAGGAAGAAACAAGAAAGTCGCGCTTAAGTCGGAGAAGAGATGTCAACTTCCTGTGAATTCTTTTGTCACCTCCTAGGTGAAACAAAACAAAACGATGTTTTGTTAATTGGACAGATTGCAATGATCTTGTAAATTTTGCCTCAGCTAAAAGGAAGAAAAAATTTGTAATACAAAAGCGGGAACTTCGTGAAAAGGAACGTTGAGTGAACAAAAGGAAGCTGGCAGAGAGTTTCTTAAGAGATCTAAGACATATCTGGCCCTAGAGGCAGCTTCTGACCCTTCAAATAAAATTAGCCTTTGTAATTTCCATCAGACAAAGAGGTTAAGAGAGCGAACGCAATTCAAGTTACGAAAAATTCAAATATTGATATTCTCAGTTTGGTTTGAAGATGAGAGATGGTGGTATTGATTAGCCAATGGGGTAATTCAGAATCTCAAGAGGCATTCACATAAGCGTGGATTAAAAGACAATTAAGTTTCTTTCATCTCTCAGAAATGACTAAATTAAAATGAAAATATAAAAAAATTAATCACCTGAATTTTTATTAGGAATGTTAGCTCTAACAATAGTTTCTAAGAAACTGGAAATAAAGAAAATCAACTAAAATTCGAATTTGCGAAATATATTGAAAACAAAAGTAATACAGCGAAATTTAAGAAATGTAGGCCAACATTTGTTAAATAAAATAGAACAAACAAAATTTTATTTTAAAGTTAAGTTTTTCATCGGAACATTGAGATTATAATGCTGGAAATGTTCAAATTGTGTCATCCAGTCTTATAATGCTCGACAGAAATTTTGGAAGATGCTTAATAATGCGGAAGAAAAAGTTTTAGCTTTAAAGGGAACGATGGATTGATATCCAATACTTCGTTCATTTAATTTAAATATGATATCAATACTTCATCATCCTAATAATAATAGTATCCGTCATTTCATCTCATCTAGTTTGAATTCTATCGTGATCATTTCCGTGAGCTCGTGTTTAGATTTGTAAATTCCATTCAAAACGTCATCTGTTGCTGAAGAGTAGCTTAGATATGTCGTACTGAAACGTCGATGTGTCAAACTTCAGAGTTTTGCATTGAAATTAAAACTGATGAAAACAATTAAGCAAATTAACAATAATTCATTATTCGTCATCCTCTAATCCTCCAATTGATAGACATGGATGAGGTGAGACAAAACAGTCATATTCAGGAATGGATCTATCGATCAAACTTAAATTGATTGCCATGTTAAGTGATCAGAAACTTCACTATAAGCGTCGTAGTTGCATATCACAGCTCAATTATAAGCGTATTTGCCTCTAAGAGCAATCCCTCTTGCGAGGCAGAATCCAGGAAAATCTGTGCTCGTAGTGCTTGCTATCTATGTCTTGAGTGTAGCGTGAAGCCCAGGTCGAAAGCGATGGGATTGATTTCAAATCGCCCCCGTTGGGAGTGCGAGGATGTGAGGGCACGTACGTTCGCGGTCGAGAGAGAGAGAGAGAGAGAGAGAGAAAGAGTGGCAGTGAGAGAGCGATTCGTCCGTGGCGTTGGGTGGGATGGTGGCAATGGAGGCGGTAATGGCCATGAAAACCTCGAGGACTAAAGTGGTGGTGAGTGGTGGAAGTGACGTTGCTACGTCAGGATGGCTCAATGGACACGAGGGTGACTGCAATGGATATATATGTATGTGTGTGCGTGGAGGGGACGATGCGATACGGGAGTGTGTGGCAGAGACGGTGATTTATATTATTCTCTGGTCACAGGATATGTAATGACGGTGATGATGGCAGTACATGAGATGACAGTAGTGAGACAGATTTTAAATAAAATGTCCTCAGTTCCAAAGTTTGAAGGGGGTCTACCTGCAATGGTTATTGTGCGTGTGAACAGGAAGAGTCGATGTGGTGATGCTATGTGGTGACTGAAGATGTAATGACGGTGGTGTTGGCGGTACATGTGGTGAGGGTGGTAGGAGGGTTTTTTTTTTAGCAAAAATGTCCATGCAATGGGGGTCTACATTGGAAACTTCGGAGCTGGGGACCATCCGAAGGCAATCCTTTGAGAACTACTGATTTTGTCACTAAAAAATGGTCAGAAACTAAAATTTATTTGAATATTTTTTAAATTATATTTTCACATAATTTACAGCGAAGAAAACATTCAGTATAATACCTCTGACAACACCACAAGTTGACAGAGGATCACCGAAAATGAAATTGGGCCTAGAAACAAATTGGTGATGACAATAAAGCAAATATCGTACCATTTGTGATAAAGGTAAATGTGGTGATGACTGATGACGGTATACGTGGTGACGGAATTCATGATGGGACATGGAGGAAGGTTGTGATGAATGTGTATCGGGCGACGTAACCTCCTATGCTCTAAATGGAGGTGGAATACGGTTGTTCGGGAGCAGATGCAGAGTGGTGGCATGTGGTAATGACGACAGTGCATGAGGAGAACGAGAGGTATAGGAGAGAGGGAGACTCGCCTGACTGATGCCTCCTGAGCCGTCGTGTTCCCTCAGGAGAGTCTGTACGCCTCAGTCTGCCATCAGTCTCAATTAGTTGTTATTCGCAGAAAGTAAACTGCAGAATTTTAGTGCTTCAGGAAAGCTTTATTTTGATCTCCCAGTAGATTTGCTTCTCATTAAAACGAAAAAATTGAATTAAAGGTTTATATAAGTGATGTGATATATAATGTTTAACATATTTTAAAAAGTACAATATATAAGTTCTTTACATATTGCACTTTTACAAGAAAAGCGTTTTTAATTGAAGGATTACATAGAAACATGTAACACACCAAAAATAACATGTAATTATTTATTGATGTACAAGAATAAAATACCAATTAATGAATAACAATCCTTTTTTCTCAAGATTTTATGCTATGGATAAATTTTTACCTTAATTACATACACGAAGTGTTTTAATATTAAATAAGGAGATAAGCATAATAAGTAATGTAATGTTGTGAAGTGTTTCGCTCGACTAAGCACGTATTTTGTCAATAAGTTAGTTTATTGACATAATAGAAAAATAATTTCAAGATTTCTCAAATCATAGTGGGGATAATTTACATTACATGAGTTCATTCATCATATGAACGAAGTTGTTACAGTATAAAATATTTGACCAACATCAAACATTAACCCAATTCCAAAGATGATCCGTCCCACCTCTCCCGTCGATACACTTTAGCGAAACAAGATACTACAAGCACATCAAGATCATTTCCCGACCTATCGATTCTGGCGCACATCTCTCTTTCACCGTAACTCATTCAATTTAGCCACTTTCTTGAAACACGATATCAGACAATTTGTCGGAGATGTATGGAAGAGGAAGGGTTTCAGTGTATAATGTACATGCAATAAAGGTAGAATATATTGAGGTATACGATATGACGTTTAGAAAATTTATTCAAGTTAATCTACGAAAGATTTGCAAGTACACATTTTATTACAACAGTTTAAGAAAAATCAACGAATAAATATTATTTTACTAAATTGTTACCCACCAAATTACACGACCCCAAGTTTTTAGGAATTCCAAGGAAAAGTTTTTTGTTCATAGTAGGATTTGAATCCTGGCCCAGAACGTAAAATAGGCAAAGTTGTAGGTCTCATCTGATTCAGTTGAAACTTATTCCCCGATTTCTCATCTTCACTACTATTACTCGTGAGCGGATAAAGCAAAAAGGAAAATAGAAGAGAACGAGCATTTGTCGTAATTCAGTGTCTTGCGTCAATGCCGCTACCTGATAACACACATTGTCACTCCTAACAATACAACCGCAGCATTTGTCCGGAGTGGCTATCTCAATGCCCGTCTTTCACCAGCCGGCAACGCCGCGAAACGATCAAACCATCGTTGGCAGCCCTGCCATCACGTGCTTCCGAACAACTCTCTGCTGCTGCTTTCATTTACTGCTCGAAAACATGGCGGCTGTTTTTCACGTCCTCCCTCTCCTTTCGTAACAATACAATAATGCGGCCGTGAAATATGGAGTGTTTCTGCGCTTGGATCCGAGCCAGCAATGTCGCTCCGGATACAAATATTTCAAAAGTTGAAGTGCTCGCGTTGGTTTAATCTTGGTTCAAGACTCCAGAGAAATGGGGGAGGGAAAGCGAGCGGTTTTCTGTTCAAACAAATGGAAAACCAGAGCGATGTTACGAATTTGCAGCGGCGCTGAAAAACTTCAGAAACGCCATCGGTGCATAATATCTCATAACGTTGGTTGCGTAAGTATTTCGAATGCAAAACACTCGAAGAATAACTTAGATGTACACAAGACGTACTCCAATTTGAGGAACCACGTCGTAAAAATGAAATGACAAAATATCTTTTTTCATTTTTAGACTCGTTATTTTTAATTATAACTAGCATATTATGAAGAGTTGACAGAACAAACAAGTTTAAAACAGAACCGCTAAGTAAAATATACCATTATGTTTACAGGACTATCAAAATTTTTACTCTCTTTATCATCAAAATTAAAAGTAGGAGAGTAATTTCTTCATTAACTTTATTTGCAAAATCTACGAAAGGTAGAGATACGAGAGTGAATAAGCTTCGTAAGTTTATATGTATGGAACGTGCGTCGTGATATAGAAAAGCAGAAAGCAAAATGAAGAGGAAAATAAATGACAGAATTACGTTCCGTCAAAATATCTGAAAAGAATGCAAATAAAATTTTATTGAGTTTATTTATGAGGTTTCTTTATGAGGATAATTTCCTTTGTTTACTATTCCCCTTTTGTTCTCCTTAACAGCGTGCAGTAAAGCAACCCGCAATACTACAGTGCATGACGGGACGGATGTTGTCCACACGCTCCTTCTGTACAGGCAAGATCTTGAAAAGGATGTATTTCGAATAGATCTACATTATTTGACAACGTTCGGTTTTTCGTCAATAATACATTGACAAGTTTTGAAATGTAAGTTTTTATGATATTTCTAATAACATTCAATGTCTCCTGTCGCCAGATCTTTTAATTCATCACTAATACATCCGGTGTTATCGGAAGAAGTTACATTGATAAAATTTATAATTAACACTTTTGAACTAATATAGAAAACTATTAAGTTACTTATATCTAAAGACTAATTCTCACGAAAAGACGAGATAAGAGTTCACATAACACGAGAAGTTGTCTACATTAAGTATAAAATATATTTTAAGGACTGTGTGGCTCTGTCTTTAAAAAAATGCAAGTTTTTATGTTCTTAAGAAAGATTTATCAACATGGAGATTTAGTCGGCATCCTTTAACGCGTAAGTCAGAGGTGTCCAGCGATAACGAATGCTACGGGCCACTGCGTTCAGTTATGAGTACCGTAGGAGGAGGTACGGGGTAAGAGACCCAAGCGAGTCTCTGAAATATCCACAAGCAATCTACGCGGTAGTTACTTCAACCAGAAAACTATAACCAGCGTCAGCTTTTCCCCAATACCGCGCTTCCAGTCATCCTCTCCTCTGGGAGGTGACTAGTAGAAACTTCCCTTCGCTTGTTAGCGATGTGCTCTCACGGGCAAAATGTCCATTTTGGGCAGCAATAACCATTCCTGGCTGACATTTCATGTATGTAAGATATACATTTTTTCTCATTTCATACTCACCATCTCATAGACTTCAATGATTCTCCCAGCTTTTCTAAACAAAATTTCTACTAATTTCATTTCTGTAAAATTAAAGATTAAGTTTAAAAATGTGTTGTCAATTGCGCGTTCTCGAAATTTTGGCCAACCAATTATGTCAATTAGTAGTCCATTTCTTAAATAAACATATACAAATACATTTCTTAAGAGTGACGAGTTATCTTTAAGGTTGTACAAATTTTGTAAAATGCACTTATCAGTCTTCGATGACGTTTGAAACTTTTTCAAACGCTTCTTTCACTAGATACGTACTAAGGATGTGTCACATAGTGCGGTTTCACCGAACGCGTTGGGGATGTTGTGGAAACGATGGGGCTAGAAAATGGTCATGTCGTTGACATGAATTTGGAAGACTTCGGAAACGAAGAAATTCTCATTCCTGAAGAGTCCGAAAATCCGAACGCAGAAAAGGTTCTCCAATAAATTGCTGCTCTTCGGCTTATTTAGACAAAAATCTGTTTCAATTTAAGAAATGAAATGAGATTTCAGTTTCATCTAGGAAGCATTACAAAAGTATTTTTCATATTTTTAGGAGGTTATCATCGGTTCACCTAATTCTGAGAAATATACTAGTCTAAGATCTAATGCAATAAAACTCATTATTCTCTAAAATAATATTATTAATTAGTAATCAGTTCTTGGATAAAATTTCTGCATTTGGCTGTGAATATTTTGCAAAAATACGTTGTAAAAAATTTCAAGGAAGAACGAAAAGGACAAGTAAAGAAAAAAAAAGAGTTTTATAGAATATTGTAGCATCACAAAAAAATTACAACATTAATTCGTAAAATATTACTACTCATATTTATTACAAAGAAGGAATTGGCAAATACATTTTGTGGAGATAATTCTCTTCTCTGCCCGCGTATATTACTATTGAAGTAATTATAAAGGGTGACTCGTACTGTCTACTCAGTGAAAAACAAACGACAAATCTCTTCCCGATCTAAATCCACAGAATCCGTATGTTTTGAAAAGATAAAAAAACACCCGAATAGTTTTAATGCAGGTTCCGCATTTCCTTAATGGAAGCGAACAAGATTCCGATGAGTCGAAAGCGAAGTCTAGATCTTCTCTGGCGCGTTGCCGGAAGATTCCTCGCCACTTGGCGAACGTCTTTTCAGCGGTTGCTCTTCGGACGCAGCGCAAGGCGTTCGCTACTCGCTCATTCGATTAGGCAATGGCGTGGAGGCGCTAATTCGGAAGCAGCAGTGTCTTGGGGAAGCGCGCTCCGCGTCTCTTACACTCCCAAAGGCTTCTCAACCTTCTAGCATTTGCCTCACAACATTCTCTCATCCTCCACTCCCATCCACACACCTCTCCTCTTCCTATTTCTTCTATCCCCTCTCGCCAACCGTCTTCAATCACATCCAATCCCGTAGCCACCGGACCGCGATGCTTGTTTACCTCAATCTGGTTTTCTTGTGCCCGCAGAGGTCACTGGGTGTTTGCCATAACACCGTTTCAGTCTCCATTTCCCTCCCCCAACTCCCGCGTCACACTTCATCGCCCCTCTCCAGTCGTGCCACTCGGGGAGTCACATTTTGCTTATCTTTCCTCGCCCCATCCCACCTTCACCCTTCCATGTAACATTGAGTATCACATCATCTTCCTCGTTCGTGCTCATCCCATTTCTCTCCGCATAAGCCAGTTCCTTTCGCGCCCACCCATCAGCCACTCTACCTTCTCCTCTGCTACCACCACCCCAACCCCCACCTTCTGGGTCCGGAGACGAGAGGCGCCGCCGCGGAATGCATAAATAAACGCGCGCAGGGAGTGAGCTCTGAGCGCATGAGCCGAGGCGGCGCTCCGGCATGTCTTCCGCTCAGCCGATTCTGAGCCTCGGCTGGAACAGCTTCCCACGGAGGATGGCTTTCCATGACCTATGAGCTTTTACGCTGGAGCCACGCGTCTCAAAGTGAAGTGCTGCTCGCTCACCCGCCCTCTCGCCTGCCTGCCTTCCGTACTTGCCAGGCTGTCATTGATTTGCAGATCTCGCTTTGAAGGATGTGGCAGACATGTAGATGTGGGAATTAGATTTGGGGAGAAAACGATATTAAGTGGAACCACTTTCTGGTTTTACATCTTTCATTCACTCTCATTTTCTTTTATCCATCCATACTACACATTTCTCGAAAAATAAGGGCATTCAAATACACGGGGTGGGGGATATATTATTCTTTATGTCAGGCAAAATTATGTTTCATGAACATTGAAATAAGTATCCATTCCTCAAGAGAGTAGGAACAAACGATGTAGAAAATACAGAAAATTTAAGTTTATACTATTTCCCTTTGAGACGTGTTGGTAGTCTCATTCGCATGCTCTACAAGAACACTTCTCCATTCCCAGGAAGCCGAGAGTTGTGTTGAATAAGCGAGAAGGCGCCAAATCTCTCGTTTCGCTCTTACCAACGCTCTCGCATCGGATTTTTTCCATATTCACTGAGATATCTGAAACAACCTTCTTTGACTTACTCAATGCCTTCTGTTGTCTTTTGAAGAATACAACATTCGCGGAATGTTACTACATGTCTATCGCACCCATCTTCCAAGTCAACTAAGCGAATCTCGACCAATATAATATTATTATGAAATATCAGGAATTTGAGTACTTTGAACAAAAACGCTCATAAGAATTTAACTTGAAGTTATCAATTTTCATTGAATTACAAGCACCGAAAAAGTGTTTTAACGTTGAAATTAATAAGATTTATGCCCCTCATATTAAGTGATATTATTTTCAATTTTCCAAAAATTCTTCTATAATCTCCGTAATACTATGTGGAAAAAACGCCGTAACATAACAAATACCTCTCTGAAAACAAAAAATTGTGTTATTATTTTAAATTCAGAACATCTCTCTTTCGAAATTACTCAGCGATGTATCAGTGGTCTAGAGCGTAGGAGAAAATATGAGACGTGTTACATGAAGAGGAGTCGTCCGCGCAGCTCTAACCTAGCACTTCTGTCTTGTGGACAGTAACTTGTCTATTTGTAATGAAGTAGTCACTGAGGAATACTCGCAGCAAAATTCCTGACCACCAGTAGTATATAGACGGGGATCTGGCGCCAATAGAAGTCAGGTCAAAATTTGCAACGTTGCACTTACGACAATAAAGTCCGTATTGATTGGGATTGATGTGGTATGCTAGGGAGCGGGAGGGATTTCAAAACTGTTTCAGACTTGGCAGGAAAATTGCTGTTTGCCAGATATTCCTTAAAATACGTAACACGGTCTTCTGAAACGAGAACAAAATATGTCTCACTGGTCACCATGTTTACAACTACTGCCATTCTAGGGGTCCATTTAACTTTTTTTATTTCGTTGTTCGTTTTCCGTCATCGTAGAGAAATAATACTATCTCGTTGTAGTTTAATTGATCCCAGCAGCAATCAAAGTCTAACCAACTCTGGACAAAAATAATCTACGCAATAAATCTTTCAGCAATGTTCCCATTTAATTATTCACTGCTTTTTGAAACGTTTTGAAAAATGAGCAATTGTGTCGCAGAACGTTCCAACACAACTGTTCAGAAATTATATTAAAATGAAGTATATTATTTAATTTCACTATTTTATTATTCTTAGTTGTAATTCATATTTGTCACCTATCTTGAAACGTTTAGTTAGAATAGGCATCTATCGTTTTTCCCGATTTCACCGAAATTGTTCATCCAAATCTCTTTGTTTTTTGCGCATTTTTAAAATGAAAGTCAGCCTATGTCTTTCCTGAACATATTAACTGTATCCTTGCCAAATTTCATAACGATCGGTTGAGTGATTTGGTCGTTTTTAGGTAGCAAACGGAAAGACACACTTCCGTATTTATATACTAGTATGGATTATAAATAAATCTTGCATTATGCGTTTTACGAGTGTAGTATTTATTACATACATTCACATAAATTATAAAAATATCATTGATTTATGAAGATAATTAAAAGTTTAAAAATTTGTAGTTCAATACAAAAATAACATGATGCAATTTTATTTTACAAATCTTTCATTCCTCGCTTCATAGATAAACACGTGAATTTTTAAAGAATGATATGTTTGCATTAAAATGAAACTTAACTACACGTTCCGTTCAGAGAAGCTAAAAACAACATGTGAAAATTAAGTTTCTTGAAGTAACTTACATGATTCGTGAATATTCCCGAGTTCCTGAGTTACTGATGGAGCGTATCTTACGCTGCCATCTAACCATACTAGAGGTTTTGTAGAGGAAGTAAAACAAGGTTCCGATTCGTTAGGTGTAACGAGAATATCAGGAAAGTTGCAGCGCTTTCGCAATCTTTGCGACGACACGTACAGGCATGTTATGAAGTTATAATCATAAACCCGTTGAGAAGATTAGGAACTTGTGAGGGG
The DNA here is from genome assembly GCA_002313205.1 of Laupala kohalensis. Lineage (NCBI taxonomy): Eukaryota > Metazoa > Arthropoda > Insecta > Orthoptera > Trigonidiidae > Laupala > Laupala kohalensis. The sequence continues at coordinate 327,298 of NNCF01127058.1, forward strand.
GCCGGTTTTACTAGTAACCGGAAGCGTCGTATAACAGAAGATAGGTTTAATAAGCGGTAGAAAAAATTGCTGAATGCTGTACTGAATTTTAGTACAAAGCACATGTTTCCGAGCTCTAAATTTACTCCTAATCGCTTCATCATAAATATGATTCTGGAGCCATGCAGGAAGAAAACTGTTTCATCATTCTTGTGTAATACGAAATAATCGATACTCCCAAACAAGGGCGAGATTTAGGCTGCCAAGGGGGGCAGGTAATAGAGTCCTCAATTTCTGACCAAATTAATAACACATTTTTATTCTAAAAGTTTAAGTCCTGAATGAATATTACTTGACCAAATTGAATGTATCAAGAGCAACAAAGAACAATTAGGTATTTAGAAAAACCAGTAATGTTAATTATATTTAAATTAATGACTTCACTGATAAACAGATAATCTCACAAAGGTTTATAATTCAGTTTTCAACTTTGAGAAATTTACTATGAAAATATTTGATTTCAAAGTAGATATTAAAACTGAATATGTTATTTTTAATTAGAACAACACTAACTACAAATCGTTTATCGTTATTCTCAGGAATTATTTTGATGAATAGTATAATTAAACGTAATTTACGGAATATTTCACTGTAAAGAGAAAGGAATGTGATGTAAAATACTTTCATTTTACAAAATAAAAAATATGAGTGTAAAACGTTATATTAAAATTTTAATGAACTCATCTGACATTAGAACAAACACACATGTCATTCTGTGAACAACACACGAACATTATGTGTCTCCGTAACGACCCTTGAAGGGTACACACATTTATAAAACCATATATTTCAATTCGTGGCGCTTACCACATAACGTATCATATTTTTAAACATGTCTAGCTTATGAACAGTTTGTTTCAATTAAAATGGAATGATAAATAATTTAACACCGGAAATCGTATAATCTTTATTAAATGCATTAAGAGTTTTTTCATTCATGGTCGGTTTTAAAAACAATGATAACGATGACTAAGTTCTCTGCGCATGCGCGGTGATGAAGACCAGAGAAAATAGGAACACTCCAAGAAAACCTGCCGCAGATCGGCGTAGCCCATCACGATGAATCCGCTTGGATCAATCAAGATTCAACCACCATCCCCACAGATGCATTATGAGTCGCTTGGGGTAATTGTTACATGTATAATAAACATTAAATTCCTGCAAGCCAGAAAATATAAGCCAAACACAACATGTATCTTCTAGATTTATGTTAAATATTCATCGAACTCTGATTTCGTTCCATTTTAATATTGACAATAGAACAATTTTTTTATAAAAAACACGTATTAATTGAATCTCGAGTTATTGATGTTTCTATCTTTCCTACTTTCTATCTTCCAGTTGAGGGAGAAAATTATGTTTTGAGCGTTATTTATGCTAAAGAAAAAAATAATCCAGCTGAATATTGTGTAACCGTTTTGAAGACATCTTCGTTGTCACGTTCTTGAATTAAATTAACACATCTTTTTGTGCATGAACCAAACTAATACGCACAAAAAACCATCTCATAATAATTATGGAGCTTTTATGGAACAATATTCCCAACTCCCTGTTCAAGTCACGGTCAGGTGAAAGTGTGCGTCCAATGACCTGGACCTCGCCATAAGAAAAAATAAATAAATATTTTTTTTCAGTAATAAGAGAAAAAAGTATTTGACTGGATATGTAATAGAAGAGTCTTTGAAATTCCCATTGCCAACTTGGGTGTACAATACTAGTTAAATACAAGTATGTATTTATAGCTTCCCACATCATATATACCAATCTGCGCTTTCCATCATCTATCGCCCAGTGCGTGACGCACAGCATCGCCCCAAGCGTATTCCACGCCCTGCGGAGACAGCCTCTCTCACCCAAAGGGCGGCTATGTGGAGAGGGGTGGGGAGATGGTGGTGGGCGTCGCGGCCGAGCGCACCGTTGCGCCACCAACCCCAGGGCTCGTTCCTCTCACCCTTCCACGGCTTCCCACCCCATTCCTCGCCGCCCTGCGCCATTTCACGCGCATTACCCGCCCGCGGGCGTCGCTCTCGCCCCTCCAACCACTATCTCCTCCGCAACACCCCCGGTGGAAATCGCGGGAATAGCTACGTTTCAAGCGCCAGGGGAGAGCGTCAACGTCCGCTCGAGAATTTTACCCGGAGACGGAGAAAAATTCTTTTTTTTCTTTCGAGAGGGGGGGATGGCGAGCTTCTATATTTTATTTCGGTGTATCCTTTACGATTTTTGTGTCCAAGAGTGTGGTGAGGCTAGTGTTGCAGAACTGGCGAATGGCGACGGACGCTTTCAACAGATTCAAGTGCGAGGTCTCCTTGGATCAAAGTCTCGCCTACGTTTCTAGTTACTCGCGCTTCATTGGTTTTTAAAAAGTTAGTCCTTCGTCCTCGGAGCGAAAGCCCTCAAATTTCATTTCAGAGCTTTGACCGTGCTATTGGATGATCACAAAGGGCACTTAATAAAACCGATTTGAGTTCATGGGAATGGGACTTTGAATGTACGAAAAAAGGAAATCTATTACGGCACCATGGAATCTAATTTGAAGAAAGCACTACAAAGCAAATTGTTATTGGGTATTAATGAAAAAAAAAAAAAAAGATTATTGGAACAAAATAATCCAAACTCTCTTATTCCACAATATGTTTTGCACATTTACAAAACATAACTAAAAATCCTTCAGTGCTTCAACACCTGTTTCAGAAATACAACATGTAAAATTGAAGCAAGTCGAATTAACTATAATACTTTCGAATTATTTTGCCATGTAATACGTTTTCATGCGTGGGATTATCTAGATAACAACCAGTACATTGCACACTGCAGTCGTTCGCAAATTTAATAATAATGGAAAACAGGAAATGGTAATAGGAAAATATGAATAATAGCAATGAAAATAAAAGAAATTTGTGGTCAGCATGTTCAAATGTCAAATTAGATTTTCATAAAAATTTACATAGAGTATAGTGATCAATTTAAGAAATAACGAAATAATTTCTTTCTTTCAAAACAATTCTATAAATATCAGAGATATATTATACACTTCACATCTGAGACTTCGGTGTTAAAAAAAAAAATTAAAAGTTAGTTCGACGCAATTCCAGCTATGAACGGACTATGCGTGTACTGAGTTTGATAAATAATAAAAAAAGAATTTACATGTATTTACTTTATTCTAGAACCATGAGAATCCAAGTAATAAATGTTGATTATATAAAGAAAATCAGGAAAAGAAATCCTAGGAATAAATTCCGTCCAATTGCTATAACGATCTCTAAGTTTAAAGTTTACAAATAGAATTATTCTTTACTGTTTTTCCCAGCTTACATTTTTCTAAGGTCTCTACTCAATCATTCACTGCAGTAGAAATGCTGCAATTACAATTTGTCTCTTTGAACAAGGAACACTATTTCTGAGTATTCTCTCACGACCTAAAGAATACAAATGTAAGCAATTGCCAATAAAATCTCATCACTTTTGATTTTTGTTGACTGTACTTCCTTTGGGACAGTCAGAAAATTAAAAAGTTGCCAAAGGAAATTTTTTCTCATTATACATGATATTAAACATTAGAAAACAAGTCTCTCTTTGTTCCATTTGAATTACATTAATTACTATACATTTACTTAATGACTGAAAACTTAACGCCTTCACCCAGGCCAAAACAAAGAAAACTTACTGAAAACAATCATTAATGCTCAAAGTTGTTTTATTGGTCGTAGATATTTTTTGCAAGAGTTAATATAAACTAAAGATATATAAATTGAATTGGTTTGCATTAGTTTGTTACGCTATGCTGATTTTCCTTAGCTGTTATACATGTGTCGTGTTTTGTGGCAATGCAGGCGTTTAATTGATGTGTCTCTATTCACGTTAGTGTTTTCTGCTTTAAATGATTAAAGAAGTCATCGTTAAGGCTGGCGACGTCTCCTAAATACTTCACCAGGGAACTTTCTTCCTGCGGTATCTCGTGCCGTCTATAAGCCTGCCTGATCGATCCTTGTCGCCAGCGGCTGTACGCCTGACCTGCACAGACGACGCTCCTAGGTGTGACAGAAAGGTACAGTCCGGTCGCGATAAACAGACATCCAATAACGAAAATAATTAATACAGAAGAGACAGAAATACAACGTAATACATCGTATATTAACGTTATTGGTGTAGTTAAAATCATCTCTCTCATTACAAAGAAATTTTAAAAAATACGATGTATTTCAGTCACATGAATTATTATATTTTCCCATATTTTTCGCGTATATACAACTTAACTTATAGCATAGAAGATGTTAAAAAGTTTGTTTTAAATTAAATTAAAGAATGGAAGATAATAGCAGTGAGCAAACAAAGTTGAAATAATATAAAATATTTTGCATGAATGAATGAGTGAATGTTATAAAAAAATAAATTTTATGTAATGAAAAATAGCGACGCAAATTCGTGAAATTCAATGAAGCTCATAATATAGAAAGAAAGAGAAGATTGAATCCTAACATTTCACATCGCGAATTTGTGGACGAATAGGAATCTCTCTCTAAGAGGATTTTCACAAATCCTTAAATGAATATATTGCTCTCACAAGTTATCACGACGTATATCGCTTTTAATAAGTATTAATACTGTGCAAGCAATTTCATTTATTTTTGGAATTACATCGTCTATCTTCATACAGAAGTAGTGTAGAATTTTCGATGTGCAACAGTATTAGGTTTTATGTGAATGAATTGAAGCAATGAAAAGCATCGAATGCTTCTGATATGTAAATACACTGGCACACATAAAGCTCCAGAAAAAAACGACCAATGGAAACATGATAAATCTTATCCGTTCCAAGATCAGAGTAAATTTTCGGGGGGACTAATTGTGGGAGTACAATCTTCGGAAGTGTGCAAAATAAATGAATATCGTGAGCATAAATACAAAATTTAACAATACTTCACTCATAAAAAAAACTCCAAATCATAATTCATGTATTCCGGTTCCACTGGATCGCATAAATATTGAAAGGAGAGAGGTTTCATCCGGGAACAAAACCCATGGAATTCCAGATTCCGTGCCAAAAGAAACTCGACACTTAGATTTATAAATCAATTTCATCCTCCCTCAATCCCTTCTCTTATGCAAAGAATAATCATCTCATTCAGACTCCCTTATCGCTCCTTTCCCGAGAAAGCGTCCCCTCTAAACTCCTTTTCTTGTATCCATTTATCCGTGACCAGTTCTAAATTCTTTCTCGGCCAAGTGGCTATTAAGGCTTGCACAAAGGACCGGCACTTTCTACATCACGTCCGCTGGCACTGAGAAGCAGTACAATGAACTGCATCTGCTCTGATTTCAGCATTCATTTCACCCATATTTTCAAACGATTTTTTAAATTTATTTTCGAGAAATTTAGGTAACAAACGTGGTCACACGTGGTGAATATTTTGTCACACTTCACAGACTATATTGGAATTGCAGGGTTTATTATCCCTTAGACGAATTTCGTTGTTCTCATTTCACATTTTCTTATTCATTCCACATTGTACAGCAATATTGTCAAAATATCTTATTTTTGACCATAATTCATTGAAAGATGAAACTAAACCTTATTCCGCCAGGGGATGGTTTCTCCGCTTGAAGATAAGGCGGATCTGGCAGCTGAGAAATGTTGCCATACCATGGCCCTCTCCATTTCAGAGAACACGGTAAATTATAAAAGATGCCACAAGAGAGGCCCATTCGTCCCAGCAACTCAAGTAACAAAATCGCGACCTCCAGCAAACTGTTGTCATTATGCACAGCTAATAATGCAACTTCTGGAGCAGACGAGCTCAGAGGGGTGGACAACCCTGTTTTATCTCGGGACTAGGGGATGCGCATGAGGAGAGAGAGATAACCCTAAATCACCCGCGAGGATGGGAGAGGGGATGGAGCGGCGCTGGCGCCAGACAGAGCGAGGGACCAAGAAAAAACATGATTAAATAGCAGGCACAGAACACGAAACGACAGCTATAAAACAATTTGTGAAGGCCATTATGAGCGTGTTTTTGCTCTCGCGACGAAGCGAGCACACGGGAGAGGGGGCAGGGAGGGCGGGCGTCGGAGAGGAGAAGGGCAGTGCTGCCAGAAAGCGGATTCAAGAGAGCACTTGCCAGGCCAAGTACTACCCCCGCGGCGAGACCCTCCTTCCCTCCTGCCGCCTTCGCAATTTGTTTGCGCATATTATGATTTTTCTGCTTTTCTGAATTACGTAGTTTCGCAAAACTTTCACTTGAGCTCGCAAAAGCGCAGGGGCTCGCGCTCTCAGGACACACACGCCTCACACAGAAGCCTCTCTGCCATTCACGGAGTCAATGAAGTTACATCCGGAAGCTTTTCAACGAACTACGTACATACTGTATGAAAATAATTTTGTTAAACGCACGCATACATGAATATTCTACATATGCAGAGGTCTTCCATCAGAGGAAAATGAAAGAACAGAGTTATCAATGCATGTAATGATGGTGAAATATGAAAAATGGGCCATGTAGTATTTTTCGCCTCAAGGATTCTGTTCCACTTGTCATTCTTCATTATATTCTAGAAGCTCGTCTCCATCTTCTGTAAACTCCCGAATTCCATTGTCCCACATTGATTCAACCATAAGATCAAAGACTGAACTGTCTACATACACCTTTTGAGGTTCCCGGAGAGTGTAACTACGCATTATCGTCGAACTCTCGCTAGATGTAGATGATTTTGACCAGCATCATGCTCCGGCCGCTTCGATCATCGGAATAGACGCTACTCATTTTATAGTTGGCTAAGAAGGTCTGGGAATCAATCTTGTCATTTAGGCATGAATAGCAACAGATTTTACCATTTATTTCATTTAGTGCTCCCATCAATACTTTTACTACTTTTTAACGAAACATTCTGACTAGATTATGAATTTATCTTTCGTGATCAACTTAGTTTTAATATTTCATGAATCAATTTTTAGACTATTATTAGTATGGAGATTCGAGATCTTAGAACATTCAATATATTTCCGAACTCAAAACCCTTCTCCACCAGACTTCTCACTGAACTCCTGAGAAGCTACCGCAGACTGTTGTCGATTCTAACTTGAGCCATTCGACTGTGAATTTCTCCGTAACGAGATATGTCTTAACAACCTGCATAACGATCTTGCCGCTCTTCTGTGCCTCTTAAACGTGCCTCTTTACCCTTCTCCATCCACCGAGTAGCTTTAATTAGCCTCTTAGCTCAAAACTCTTTGGAGCGTTGGTCGGTCGGACTCTGGACGCGCCCTGGCTGCCGCCGTCTACCGAGGGGTGGGTCACTTGCTACGGACAAGGGGACTCCCCGGCGCAGGCACTCGGGTTGGGGAAATGCCCGGGGTGGCGACGGTGGCGGCGCGGCGTGGCGGACCTCGCCAACTACTCATAGCGGTCTCTGTTGGAGATCCATTGAAATGCCCTGAGGAATGGGGAAGTAGGGTGAGAGGGCGGGATAATGCGAGACATGAACGCGGGTTAATAGCACGTGCCTCGCTTTGCCCAGTTTAGCTTCTGCTTTCCCTCGAAACAAGCCTGTTGATGGGTTAGTATAATAGCCAATTGTAGGGAGATTACAATTTAAAAACGGTATGAGACATTTTAACATGCATGGAATTGTTTTGTGTCCCTTATAAACAACCTCTATCAGATGAAGCCAATTGTTTTTAGAACCGAAGTAAACACAGAACGCGCGTATCTCAATTTCAAAAAAGAAATAGAACTTTCATGAATAGAACCGAAGAAAAAATTGATCAGTATGAAACCAAACAAAATGTTTTGCCATTCTATTCCATAAACAAATTTTGACAAGAAAATATATTACAAAGATGATATTGAGAAAGGAAATTCTTATACACTTTTATATAAACAAACTACACGTGTAAGAAGTATTTTCGACAGGGAATATTACTCTTAATACATCAACAACTTTAAATGATCTCTAAATCCCAGAGAGAGAGAGAGTTCGAAGAAAGCATCAAAATTTAATTATACATGTAGTAACGTGTTAGAACACACTCATAATGAAACAATCCAGCCAAATAAGCATTATGTTTCCACTCGCCTACATTGGCTTCACTTCGCCACCGTAGTAGATCTCAAATAAATTATTAGCAATTAATTGAATTGTCGGAGTTATTAAATTTGTTCTGGCAACGTGGTGCCGCCGCAAGGCCGCAGGGGAAGTGGGAAGCTAATTCCACCATTGCTGGACCGGAAACAGTTCGCTCCAATCAGCTAACTGCTATTTAAATATTAAACCCCCCGGTTAATTTAATTACACATTTAATTATGTCGCGCGCTGCTTTGCATTTCAGCGTACAATATCAATTGGAGGAGCTCTGTGGAAAGTGAGAGTACAGATAATGAGTGCGATGTACCTCGGTGTGAAACGAGTGGAAAGAAAAATGTAGATAAAACTGTGCAGAGAAAGTTAATCGCAAAAAGATTTTTTACTAGATATTCATATTCTTATTAACTTGTTTATATCAAGTGGAGTGATGCAGACCTGCTATTCCTCCTAAACACAAGATTTGGTGGAAGGAATAGAGAAGAAGAGATTATTGCATTTCGTGGATTATTACGCGCCTATTAAACGAGACAATGAAATACGTAAGAACAAAAAAATTGTTTAAAAGTAAAATATTTCATATAACATAATTATTCCTCACTATCCCACATTTGTAACAGAATATCTCAATACATAAAGAGCCCTTCATGTATTGACTAGCAGATTTTTATTTTATTTTTATCTAGTAACACGAACGTGATTCAAGTTTGAAAATATTGAGCGGATAGTGAATACAGGGTATAAAAAAAAAGTGAAATAAATACAAAAAGGAATATAAAATTTACATGTTTAACAACACACTCTTAATACTCGTATACTTGAAGCATAATATGAAGGCATAGTTAATTTAAAATATTTAAAATGCGAGAACAGAAATACGACTACTCCGTTCACTGAGTTATAAAATTGTTTTACTTCTTGTATTTTCAACGCTTAATAAGTTTTTGTCTTTCAAGTTATTAATATATTTTTGTGTGAGTGCCAACTCCTGTATTGGAACTTATATCACACAGTCATTTAAATAAAACTTAAGGAAATTGAAACTATTCATTAGTTTCAATTATCGCAGCCAGTATTAATTTTATAATTCCCTAGAACGTTAGGATATTTCGGTGTTTATAGGAACATTAATGCAAAATCGATCATAAAATATTTTATCTAAATTATCATAGAGTGATATTTATTCACATTCGCGATACCAAAGTACTATTTTCAGAAAATATAGTTCACTCACATAATAGAATATTCAATACCTAGTTAGCTATCTGGGTGAGTGGGAGAAAAGTTACTACACTGAAGTTGTAAAATAGTTACAGAACGTTCTCGCTACAACAATACGCCAGTTCATGCATAGATTTTACGGTGAACACGCGTATATCGTACTCACTAGCGAACATATCATAAATATTGTTTAATTTTTAATGTACATGGATAAAACATAAAAAGCTTTAAAATACATGTTTTGAATATCGTTGAAGATAAAATAATAATGAATGCCAGTATTCCAGTCACGATTTACGATGAAATGTGGAGCCAGTAATGCTGTGCACACTTCCATGCTAACACCACCTCTTCACGCCACTAAAGCCAGTATTTTCATTCCAGAGATATTTTTTAATTAAGTGTTTTAAAGTAATTGTGGCGTCGCCGGAAGGGTGGTCCCTGCGCAGTCTCCATAAATATTTGTATTGTCCTATAATCCCTTTTTTTCATCGCGCATTTTACTCACTCCTAGTCGGATTTCTCCCCATTCAGAGGCTATCACGAAATCAAAAAATGAATAATATACACCATTTTACTCAATATAGTTCTACACGTTCTACAGGTTTATAGGGTCGTGCAATGATGAGTCAGACTAAAACATACAACTAAATTAATTCTTCTTTTCTTGTAGGTCTGTCAATATGTTGTTTCATAAATGAAATCTTAGTTATAATAATGTAATGAAGAACAGTAGAATCATTTGAGAACTATTTGTACTAGATGGAAATTCAACAAGTAGTTTAATTAAGGAGCACGTGAATTGAATATTCATTTTAAGAAATGGAACGTTCTCCTAATCGATTCATGATTCTGTTGTCGTGTTCACGGGAACATTGAATTTTTGAATTAGTTAACCGATTACTGACCAAGTAAACAATGTGTGTTATCCTTAATGAATATTTATTTAAATTAATGTAGAGTTATTAAACAAAAATCATATCACAAGCTTCCTATAACATTTTAGTCTACTACATATTTCTTAAACGTTAAGTGATAATTTGTCTTTCTGCAACATGTGAAAATAAGTGCACAAGTACAATTTTTCTATATTAGGTCATACAATGAAGAAAATAACTTAATTCATCCTTAGTTTAGAGTGATTTCGAAAAATACTTTAATTTCAGCTATCCAGCACATGCACTAAGAATAATTTTAAAAGGTAAATTAACTCATAGCCTGGTATTTTTCCTGTTTTCCTTCGGGTTGAGGCAGATTTTTTATACAGGCTCTCTAGCCTCTGGCGTCGATTGAAATAATAAATTTCGAATTTAGAGTTATTTTAATAGTTACGATCTATTAAATTTTTTTTCGCATAATCTATAGTTTTTAATAACACGTACTCGTGAAATTACTTTTTTGTGTTCTATTGAGTACAAATTTTTTTAATTTTGTGTTTTATTGGGTACAAATAACACGAACCGAACTAAATTTATTACTATCTTAGGAGTCTGCTGAAATGTTAAATCCGCCTCTGCCTTAAGTCTCTTGATCGAAATTGTTGGGATGGTGCCTTGCTTGCCTCCGGAGAGTAATTAGTTAATTGTCCTCCACCTGGTCATACCCAGTTACAACTGCTTTTTGACAGTAAATTTTTTCTTCTTATAACAATTTCAGTCTATATACAATCAACATTGATCTTTCAGAAAATCAGAGAAAGAAAAATGAAGAGTGGTAGTGATTTTTGGTGTTAACATACGATAATCAAATAGCTTTAGACCAGGAATCGAATTGGCGAGCAAATACTTCAGCATCTGCTTCAAACCCCGACGCCAGGGGGCGGGGAGTCCCCAACACCGCGACGCGACGCGACAGACGCCGGAGGTGCGACGTGAGAGCTGCCATTGGAGATCGGCGATAGTTTTCACGGCGCGCGTTAAACCTATTAAATTTTACGAGTATGGCGGCCATATAGCTTGGCGGAGGGGTGTGCGGCGCACACGTCTGCCTGTGTTGCAAGGGTTGAACGCTATTAATGTCTGAGGGATTTACAAGGCTGTTGCCCCCATTCGCCCTCGCAACAGCTTGTGCTCTGTCTCTGACTTGTGCCTCTGAAGCCCTCGCGGAACGTAAAACACGGAGGGGAAGGATATCGCTCTGAACCCTTAACCCTGGCGGAACGTAAGCGAAAGAATTCGCAAGCATTTTTCTCGCGTTCCTTTGAAGACGAACAATTTCATATCACGGACACTTGAATTGTTTGTACTGAACAATTAAAACTGCTTCTCTCTCGAATTCTTTGCGACACCTGTACACGAAGAAATAAATCTGAAATACAAAAATATCTTGGTCGAAGAGCGATTCTCGAAACTATCTGATTTGGCTCGATGAAATTTAACTTGCACAAAATAATTTATAAAAACATCGCAACTATAAAAGAAGATAAGCTGAATGAATCAACTAAAATGTGGCTTTTGATTTTCTATTGGTTCATTAATGTTTTAAACGTTTAGTTAATAATCCTTGCGAAAGAAGCTGTATTATTGTTTGTATGGCTCTCCAAGGTTTGTACACTTGAATTTGATCCATGAAGACTGGAAAATTGGAATACATCAGAAACGATGGAATATTGCGAATTCATTTTATGAATTCCGACCAAGAGATAGAGAAGTGCAAAGATGTTTAGTTGGAAAGCGAATTTGAAGATACATTACATGTCAATAATACAGTTCTGATTGTTTAGCAATATTGAGAACAGATTAAAGAGAGAAAGTACACTATCAAAACACGCGAGCCAGAGGTGAATGATAAACTAGAAATTTCAAAGCAGACGTTTTATGTAGATAACTGTTCTCTGGAAAAAAAGGAGAGAAAAGAAAGATGTTTAATAAAGTAATTGAGACGTTCGCAAGTAAACTTGAAACACAGAATAAAATGTCAGAGTTATATGAATTGCAGAAATATTTTATTCCTCTCTGAACTTTGGAAGTAGGATATTGGGCATAAAATAGTACTACAATACAATATTGTTTTTTAACAATTAATCAATTCCATTTCAGTTTAATTTAACAGATATACCTACATTATAAAAAAATATTGCGAAGGTTCCGAATTGAAAAAAAATCTATACAAATTAATTAAATATTTCATTAACACAGTAGAATAAAGAAAAAGATACGACCCGCCTTTTTCAACACATACTACATTTTACATCAAATAGTTAACATTACGACGATTCGACCTATTTACTTATCATTAGGCATCCTATTTTAAAATCTTAATGTTTCTTTAAAAAATAGTCGTATTATCTACATAGAAACAAGATTTTCTTATATTCATTTACACAAAAAACAAAATAAAAAATTAACGCAAGGAAATTAGTAAATGGAATGATGAGAGAACAAAAACATCAGATTCGGCGCTCACTGTCCACACGATAACCTCTAATGACGGAAACAGTGTCATTTTAACCCGGCGGAGTGACGGGATTGAACAATAAAAATAGCATCCGCGGAAATAATTTTATCTAATGTCCAACTTCATGTGTGTCATAAAACACAGAAGTAATGCTCGTGAGAGGTAATCCTCGATCTGCTAGTGTTTGCGCGTCCCGTGTTTTACGGCTGCCGGCACATTCAGAGAACGGCGACGTAGGCGCTTAAAGAGCTCGCTCTCTTCGTCGATAGCGCCAGACAACCACTGGACGACAGTTGAGTGACCGCCACTGCACATAGCGTGAGGTTGGCCCTCAGTTGTCTGGTAGCTGCATGTAGGAGTCAATTACCCTCAGCAATCTACAGCTGCCCTCGCCCTGAACCCAATCAATCAGCCTTTGGCATAGAAGCAACACGGTTCCCGTCATTACCTTGCCCTTTACGTTGCTATTGATTCACGCTGTGGCGAGGACCTAGGATCCCTCAAACTAAGCTTCTTCCTCAGACACAGTCTCTGAGGAGGAAAGGTAGAGAAAGAAAGTATTTCCCCATGATACTCGCTCTATTTAAGCACGAGAATAATTGAGTAAAGTGGAAGCGGAGTCCCCATTTGAGATTAACTAAAGCCTGAAACTAATATACGAATATGGTTTGGCAAAAAGAACAAATATTCCATACATTATATTCTTTATTAACTTTTAACTATAGTTTATTCTACAAAATATATTAGTATTATCTACGTACATGTATTTCGTGAGTGACAGCTCTTCTTTGAATTAGAAAATGAATATCAAAATTACTTACCTACATCAATATTGTATGTGCAATCAAAAACGAAAAATTTCGAATGGCAAATTATATTCATGTAAACATTTTTCAAAACACGTATGTTACTAACAGCTTATGTCATTAAATTACAGTAGAAATATAGTACATTTAGTTTGTTCAATGTTTAGCTTTATAACATTAATAACTTTTAACTTGAAAACTATAATTGAGCATTTTATGAAGACAAAAAATTCGCTGTATTTCCACACTGGGGTAAATATAATAGTATAATTATAATAGTCATAAACATAAGATAATCGTTATCTAATCCAACTTTTTAACATTCAATATTATAAACTGATATACATAACTTTAAGGGAAATATTGTGTGTCGCGGACATTGCACTCAATAGGTGTAAGCGCATTGATGCTTTGAGAGCCATCGACTAGACTACGTGTTTTGGGAGTGAAGTGTGTTTCGTGTTGGCGTGCGCGCTCTCGTGCATGTACAATTCCACACAGTTTTAGCAATCAATACCAGATTTCCCCAGTCATTTTCTCAGTTTCTCTCACTTTTTAGACTCACGACGTGACGTTGAACGTCACATTCATCCATCAAATGTTTTTTCATTATCTCGATTAATTCACCAGCTCTTTAACAAGGTGAAAATATTTACCGAAATGTACATGAGATATCACATTGATCTCTCTCTTCATTTGGGCGTGTAATTCAAAAAAAAAAAATGGCAGAGAAAGTTTGCCGATATTTTTAACGAGTATGTAGTCTTTAAGATTAGTAGTATAAAGGTAAAATTATCAACGTCATGTTCACACACATACTTTTAAACGCACACTACGTTATTCATACTGTAATAAAACATTCTTGGAACGTTTTTATAAATCTGGTCATCCGCTGTCTAATTTTTCCACATCCAAAAAAGAAATACCGTGGCATTTTTTACAAGAAATTTCTGAGTAAACTACACAATACATTGGGCATATAATCGAAAACATACATTTTTCTATTTTATTTACGATTTATATTTAAATGTTACTCTGCATAATGTTCTCTTCTGCAAGTATTATATCCCTTGAAAGTATCATTTAAAGCTTTCGTTTTCACTACATACGCGTCGGCATGAATGTACAGAGAGAACGATACAAATGTAGGTAAAGAGGAATGCACTTATAATACTTCCACCAAACTTTCTTGTATGCTCAGCGATATTTTGAATTTTTTATGGAAAAATTGATAAAAATTACTTGAATAAGTAAAAAGAAATTTGATTTATCTTTCAAGATTACAGTAATTTAATTCAAAATTTTGATTACGTAAAATTAATACCGTCACATTGTCGTGTTTAGCCACTTAAAAATGGATGCGTATCCACGGTATATGATTGGGTGGAAATAAAATAAAATGTAGGTCCACTTTCACCTCAATCCAACTACTCACAATGAATTGTTGAGAAAGAGAAAAGTGTGTTTTTGAAAGAGGATGTTTTGAATTGTGATCATACTCGATATTATTAATCGCTTCCTAATTATTAAATTAAAGTTGGATTTAATTATTAAATTAAAGTTGGATTTAATTATTAAATAACGTTTTTTTTCTTTAAATGGGACTTGACATGGATTGGAACATATATAATTATTATCCATGCTTACAATTTTCATCACTAAGACATAAGACTAATTTCTTCAAATCCGTGGTTTTCGAGTTGTAGGACATTAATTTTTAAAAAAAGGATAATGTCATTTTCCTTATTAGAATCATTGGCTGATAGCACTCAATTCGATAACTTGATCAGTATCTCCGTTGTTGTTAGTTAATAATCCCGTTCCATGGATTCGTCTTTAATTGGATGGATTTCAAATAGTTCTTGTTGTTACAAATGTCTGTCTTGCTCATGGATCTGGTGACTAAATCACCACTATTGCTATATTAGTCGAATGATTACTTATTAGCTTACTGACCATTCTAAGCACAGTAGCATAAACACCCAGTATTGCGTGTCTTGGTATATTGTAAAGGTGAGAGATTTGAGAAATTAGAGAATACTGAAGTAACAATAGAGATACTGGATAACTATTTGTTCTGGTAGATTGTGAATACGTCACAGACATACAATATCTATCATGATCTAACTGGCCAGTGATTATCAACTTTGTTCTAAAAGGATGATTTTAATGATCGTAACTACAGAAAATATTAATAAATAACAAATTGCGTGATTAAATAACACAAGAAAATTTAATATCACGTTTTGACAATTAAATATCGTCTCTTTAATTTAAATTTCTTTCGTTCGTTTTTTACTGAAATACCGCAGTTTTTTAGTAGGTTTATAGGAAGATGCAAATGCTGGTACACCTGATATCTTCTCGTTGGAAAAACTAATGAAAGAAGGATTTGTCAAATTATGCCTTGAATTATCTCCATTTTCAAAAAAGCTGAGTAGTAGTTAACGTTTGAATTAGTTTTGCCGTATTAAAATTACTACTACATTTTAAATCGGTTTGCGAAGACATTGTGCATCATTGTCCACAGAGATGGTATAAGAAATTAAATACGTTATAACGTATTGTCAAAAAAATAAATTCTTTGTTCAAGTTAATAACAAAATTTAAATATACAATTTATGTTTAATAGACCTCATGAAATTTTTTCTTCCCATTACACTTTGACTTGACTCTTCCATTCATTAAAAAAATTTCCTTAATACTATTTCAAGAGGTAACTTTTAGAAATAGTAAAACAGCTATACATTGCTATATACTATTTCTAATATGTAACATGGTGTATTATTCATATTGACCAGTTTCTGCTTCTGAAGTTACCACCAAGGAAGCCAACTCTGAACTCGAGTATCATACGTGTATGAGAGATACGAACTACTTCACCTATTAAGAAAACGAAGAAATATATATAATTGAAGCGACATATTTTTAATGTTTGAAATCGTTTAAGCACAGGTACTCATCCAATCGTGACGGCGGGACTTCCCCCTCTCTCTCGGACGTCGCACTTTAGCCGCACCTAGCGCGCTCCTGGCCGCGAGTGGTCGTAAGGTGAAGCGTCCGCTACCGGGCGTAAACTGAGGAGCAGTAGGGCGCGATGAGAGCTCTGCTACGTGAAACGACGAGGGGTGTTGGAGTGATGGGGACGGGGAGGCAAACCACAGGGCGGTCACGGCCGCACTTTGCCCGATTGCGGCTCACCCACCGTCGCCGCCCCCCCCCCCGCCGTCCAGGGTGAGTGAAATCACCAGTTCACTCACCGTCGTTCGGTCACTGGAGCGAAAGGAAGGAGGTTGCACTGGCAGTGGTCGGTCCTTGTTTTTAATTACAGCGCTGCACGTTCGGTTGGAGTAGGAGTAACTTTCCATGTCCAAATATCCTCGTGATGACGTCAACGTCGTGTCGTAGATAAATAGTAGAAATGTATACACGATTGAGACCAAGTTCACTTTGCATAGCGTAAATGAAAAACTACATCAATTCGTTATATTTTCAATCAAAATAACCACAAAGGTCTCAAACGTGAGCAAAAGATTCTTTTAGAAGAACCACATACAAACATTTTATTTTTAAATCCAAATTTTATGGAAAGAAACAGTTTTAGGACTGTAAATTTTATTGTAGAACTCTAATAATCCGAACTCCAACCGTCCGGATCGCCAATTATCCCGATCGATGGGAAAAGAATAATGNACTGTACGGATGTAACTATAGTCATTACTATGGCCACTAGAGGACATATTATATCATGTTTTTCAACTGTACACAGTAAGTTTTTTTTTAAATTTCGTCCACAACATATTTCTCCGTCATTTTGTCTTAGATGTTTAGAACAAATCCATGTAGCCGAATACAAGATTACCCGGACCGGGTCCGGCCCCAGTTGATCCGGATAATTGGATTTCTACAATACTTATTTCAACAAATGCAAATCAAATTATTTATTTTAATACAACTTACGACTTGGAATACTGTTGAACTAGCATATCTATACAATTAATTTGCGAGCTCAAAATCCCGCTTACTTTTCATTGTTCTAATGTTTGTAACCCAAAATGGCATAGGATCGTATGTAGAGAAACGTATTCTATCAAGTTTACTCTACGTCTGCCAACACCAACACGTAGACTGTTTCAACATTTAGAGGCGCAACCGTTTTCGAATGCGGCCTGCATGCAGCGCTGCGTTATGCTCGCGGAGGAACGACCTGCGTGTCGCTCTTTCTACATTGATATCCCAAGCCTTCGCCAGCGTTAGTCGATTTGTATGGAACTGTGTAGACTTCAAATTTGCTCGCTCTCGTAAAAGAATTGTGAGTATATATGTTGTACGTTCTGTATACATACGGCACTTTCCACTCGAGAGTCGTAATCATCGGGTATTTCACACATAAGTACTTATGTCAACGAAGAACGAGAAAGTGATCTATTCTGTTACGACTCATTTTTCAGGTTTAACATTATTAACATTTTGCCCCCATTTTGGTTTTAATAAAATGCTCTTCCGGTCATATTAATTCGAAACGTAGAAGTACACTCTGCTACTGCTACATTAACTGAAGCGCGCATACTGCTACACTGACGGGATTCCTAAGTTGAGGTGATTACATACCGATTACGCGAAATAGTCATGCCGTAGATATCATTTTCATCAATATTTTATAGTTTTGTTATTTGATACACACTCTCACTTTGGCAGCGACGATCACCCACCGCTAATCAGATTTTCTGGTGGGTCCTTTCCATAGGGGTTAACATAACAAGAGGTCCAATGTATACGATACCTTCTTTCTTTCTTCACTCCCCACGCTTCCCGTCAGGAGTTGTGGATAGTTTTATGACTTCTTGAGTTGTCTTTTGTCGCCTGCAGCTTGCTTTTACCTGGAACCTTTGGTTCAGCGCCACTGGTCGCCAAACGAAAACATAGTTCTGTTTATCACTTATTTGTGATTATATACTAAGTTTTAAACGTTTAATCTCATTGATCATGTGAACACGGCGTTTTGCTGAAGGCAATAGTATAAATTTTTTTCCTTAAAATGTGCCTGGTCGGTTTTAGCAATGTTTTTGGAAAATGTTAATAACTCATTATATTTTGCTCGTAGAAGCTCGAAATTTTGAAATGTTGTCACAAACATATTAGTTAACATTCGCTTTTGAAATATTTAGTATATTTTATAAAAAATAGTAAAGTCGACATATCAGGAAAAACTGTAAACATTTCGCGTTTTTTGAAACATTTCTGTTATTAAAACAGTATCATACCGTAATTTTATCATACCGTAATTTAGAACCATAATTTGATAAATAAACAGTAAAAAATAACTACTATTCATAATTGACACAATCTTATTTTCCTTAATTTTCTATGAAATCCTTTTCCATTCCCAAGTTTTCATACTGGAAAATCTTTTCGCGGGTTAACTGGCATTCTTAATTATAATTTTCACGAATATATAATATGATAGACGAAATAATTTATCTTCGTTAGTTTGATTGATAAGGTTCTAAGAATTGTGCAGCGTCGGAACATTTTCTGATTTCTTCCATTTGTTTAACCCCTGTGTCCGCCCCTCGTGTGAGTCAGTAACTCCCAATATTTCACGCCGCATTCCATAATGCAACAAGGGGAAGCCGGCTGAGATTCCATCTACCTATTTCACGTCTTCACTGGTGACAGAAACACAGCAGTTGTTGCAGTAGTAGCATCTGCGAGAGTCCTGCGACCAGACACGAGTATTGTTGAGGTGAAGGATAGTAACAAGGGGAGGAAATGCAGGAGGAGGGAAGTAAATAAGAAGAAAATGGAGGGATGGAGAGAATCGAGAAGAGGATGGGATTGAGAACAGAAATGGAAGGATTGTGTGAGAAATACTGGGAGTGGTGAAGGACGACGAGGGATGGTTCTCGGGAATAGGCAGGATGGCGCAGGAAGGGACCAAGGCTTCGCAACTTCCTCATTAGTGATCGATTCGAAACTTTGCGAAAGGTCGGTGAGAGCAGAGATTTTCAGACAGTTCCATGCTACTCCACAACGTATAATTTACTTCGATGCCGAACTCCACAATTAGCGCCCTAATTTATTATTTATGAGCGTCGGACCCACACAAAAGCGGAGTTTCGTCGTCCCGCGCAGGCGTCGTCAAGGGAGTGGAGTAGCACGTTTTGATCTTCGTTGGGGTAGCGTTTAATTGTATGCGACAGAAACAACTTCACGAATGTTGGATGGAAAGTGAAAACATGCCATTCATACGTCTTTCATGTGACAAAAGGAAAACCAAACATAGTATGCCATAAATAACAATGAAATTTGAATAAGTAATCTTGTGCTATATTTGTAGTTAGTCCACAATATTAGGATTTCTGGGTCTTAAACAATGCATACCACATCAAATATTAGGTATCGTAATCCCTTTGATACTGAGTTTCTGTAAAGTCACATGCAACAGTAAGCCTCATCTAATATCTCGAAATTAAATCCTCTGCTTATTGAAAATTCTTCTATTGTATAAACCTATAAACAAAAAAAAACAAAACATATTTACTTTTGTGAAATAATTTGTCACAAATATTTCCTATTTGTGTAAGACGAAGCTACTTGCTACTTCAAATAAGTTATTTAAAATTAAAATACGTAGAATTCACTCGAATAATTTAATTAATTATACGACAGCGGTGGTCTAGTGGTAGCGTCTTGACTTCCATGATCTCGCTGCGCGTTAGAGAGTCCATTCAAACCGTCGGTAAGTGCTCGGCTGAACAAGGTGAGGTTTTCTGCCGGGGCTTCCCTCACCTACTCCAGACAAATATCGTTTCGGTACCATAGGTTCCCCGGCAACCCAACATCTCTCCTTTCCGATTCATCTTCCCAAGTCTGTCGGTTTGGAGAAAGAGCAGACCTCGTGACCCGAACCTCGCCAACAGGCATTAAATAAATAAATAAATAAATGTAACCAGCAAAGATCATTCCTACAACAGTCTTTTGCATAAAAAATAGAATAGATTGCAATTATTATTTTCCGTGCTTAAGCTAATAGTATCAAAATGAGTGCGATAAGAGTATTTAAAAGATACTTGGTACAATATATTAGTAATACAATAATAATACAGAGTGTTTCTGTCAATATTTCAATGTTTAAAATGTAATAATTATCTATATTATCATTTTGCTCCTCATCACCTCTCACTATTACTTAACTGCTTAACTTTCCTACTCCCAAGGTCAAGTAGGAACCTTATATATATACATACACGTATGTGTCGAAGGGCGACGACTCAAACAAAACTTTGTTGGAGACTTATTGGAGATCGATCTCGTTCGCGTGAACAAAACCGCATTAGCAGAGAATGCAAGCAGATAATCGAGGGGAACAGTGGAGGTACCTGAGTCAGGTGTCCTTAGACCTGCAGAGACTTCAACTCCATCGTCACCGTCCCTCGACCGCAACCACCCTCGCTCCCTCGCTCCCTGCTTGCTCTTGTTCCGCGCACTGCGTTGCGGTCTCACCAGCCACGGCCTTCTGTTAACGCTCTAGCACTAAAGACACCACGGCAAGGGCTGCCAATATGCTGAGCGAAGCGATGATTGCAGTAAGCGTAGTTAAGTGTCCAGTTGGAGGACCACATAAGACCCCAAGAAGAGGATAGATCAAGAAAGTTTCTTGAGATAATGAATCCGTGTAACATAATACGAGATTTCAGAATCGTAAAGAACTATTGTATGAAATGAAACCCGATCTAAAATTTATCCCACTTTCCAATTCCTTGAACTTCATTGAAAAGAAATCGATCCCTATCATATTTTTTGTTACCCGAATACACATGTATTAACAGGTAAGTACAATCAATCCTTCTTGGCGCTAATGTGTTTCTATGATACGGTAAATGTGGGATATGTAAGAATTATTTCAAAAATGTAAAGTGAAACAGAAGAAAATGAACACAAGGTAAAGTAGAAAACGCATATTTCAACTCCGCGTAAAATTGTTAATACCATACCACTATCTTGCTAAATTTTATGACAACACTAGCCAAATTTCGACACTTATCTATTTTCAAAACTAAGTACACATTAGTTACTTGTACAATTAGATTAATTCGAACATAACGTTAATATTCTATTCCTTATAGCACCATTTCACTAAAATTGATATAACCGTATCTCAGAAACTAGGAGTTATTAATACCGTTTTTGAACCTTGCATTAAATATTCATTCTTGATACAAGATAAATACATTTTTCAATTATTTAAAACAAGTATATGATACTACATAACCTTCAGTTCTAAGACACACACTTAGAAAATACAAAATAATTTTCTGTATAAGAAACTTTGAGCAACTAAAATTGAATAAATTAAATATTTTTGTCATATGTTCGAATCTTAAGCTATCATTTTCACGATCAGTTCAATTTATTTACGATAATATGAGTAGTAATCAGAAATATTTCATAACAAAATTAACATATAATAGAAGGGTCCTCTAATTTGTATCTAATGTACGCAATTTACTCCTTCAGATACGGCTAAAAGTCTTAATAATTCAATAGTGAATAGGTAGATTCCGTCAGTCCCAAGTCCCCGGAGCCAAGTTCTACAGGAGAAACCCAAACTTTTGGTATCCCTGCTCTTATCGGTGTGCTTGGCACTAATCAATAAATGCTTAGGTTCTTACTGAATCCGCAGCCGGAAGGCAGAGAGTTTCATAAGTAGACTGGGTGGCTGGATTGTAACAAAGCTCCTTGGAAGTTCGCGAGGGGTCGGTGTCGCGCAAGTAAATATTGCATCAAGAGCCCCTCGCCCGCTCCCCTCCCCGTGGGGAGACCGACAATCCCACCTCAAGAAGGTGGTAATTAAATTACTCCTAAACACTCATGGAAGGAAAGTGAACTGTGAAGTAAATTGTAGGGAGATTCCTCTTCCGAAAACAATGAAAATCAAGTGTAACAATTGGAATCAATTTTTTATTCCAACATTTAATTACGTAATGTGAATAAATGAGACACGTGGTGTTGTCTACTAGTAATACTTTATCATTGCGTTAGTAGCTTAGCTGGCAATGCCGAGTGTCAAGTGCAAATGGGATTGGTACTTGGCATTGTCAGACTGATGATGCCAGTTAAACTTGCGAAAGTACCATCGCGAGGATAAGAAAGTTTTCCTGGTAGACCACACCACATCTCTCATTTATTTACCTTAAATGAATGATAGTANTTTCTGTATAAGACACTTTGTGCAACTAAAATTGAATAAATTAAATATTTTTGTCATATGTTCGAATCTTGAGCTATCATTTTCACGATCAGTTCAATTTATTTACGATAATATGAGTAGTAATCAGAGTTATATCATGACAAAATTAACATATAATAGAAGGGTCCTCTAATTTGTATCTAATGTACGCAATTTACTTCTTCAGATACGGCTAAAAGTCTTAATAATTCAATAGTGAATAGGTAGATTCCGTCAGTCCCAAGTCCCCGGAGCCAAGTTCTACAGGAGAAACCCAAACTTTTGGTATCCCTGCTCTTATCGGTGTGCTTGGCACTAATCAATAAATGCTTAGGTTCTTACTGAATCCGCAGCCGGAAGGCAGAGAGTTTCATAAGTAGACTGGGTGGCTGGATTGTAACAAAGCTCCTTGGAAGTTCGCGAGGGGTCGGTGTCGCGCAAGTAAATATTGCATCAAGAGCCCCTCGCCCGCTCCCCTCCCCGTGGGGAGACCGACAATCCCACCTCAAGAAGGTGGTAATTAAATTACTCCTAAACACTCATGGAAGGAAAGTGAACTGTGAAGTAAATTGTAGGGAGATTCCTCTTCCGAAAACAATGAAAATCAAGTGTAACAATTGGAATCAATTTTTTATTCCAACATTTAATTACGTAATGTGAATAAATGAGACACGTGGTGTTGTCTACTAGTAATACTTTATCATTGCGTTAGTAGCTTAGCTGGCAATGCCGAGTGTCAAGTGCAAATGGGATTGGTACTTGGCATTGTCAGACTGATGATGCCAGTTAAACTTGCGAAAGTACCATCGCGAGGATAAGAAAGTTTTCCTGGTAGACCACACCACATCTCTCATTTATTTACCTTAAATGAATGATAGTATCACCTCACTGATCCAACAATTAAATTATTTCTTATAAAAAAAATTTAATAAGCTCTAGTATAATTTTTTGATAAATGTCATACGTAATAAATAACAATAATGTAAGCTTATTCACAAATACTACTCGTTGCATTTCTTAACCGTATAAGTAACTTCTCAACCCTATTAACCCATTGCAGGGTTAAAAAAGGCGAAGAGTGGTATTAGTGGATTAGCTTACATTATTGTCATTCATTAGTAAAACTAAGAGTAAGTTATTTTTTACGTTGAAGTATTATGTATTACAAAATAATTTTTGAGGCTTCCTAAGAGGAATTCTTCAAGGGCTCATTAACTTCTTCAGGGTCCATTAAAACAGATTTTACTACTATTAGATACTTAGATGTGAATTCACTTCACACTAATTTAAACTCTTGTATCATATCATATGTATCATATTCTTCTCTCTCTAAATACCTCTAATTGTGAAGTACATCCCATTTCGTTCCTTAGAACATCCTTATTCCAAATCAAGTGTGCTAATAAACTCTTTCATTTATTTGATCAGAGCAAATTTTATTGCGAAGGAAGAATTCTAGAAACAAATTTGTTCTTTTAAGGAAGTTCATTTAAAATGGCAGAAATACAGAACACTTTTCTCTTCTTCATCACTAATCGAACTACTGCACGTTATAGTAATTACGTAATAAAGTTGTCAACCCCGATGCTTCAATGGCTTTGCACCTAAATGAAATCGAATCCTGAAATATCGCTGCTCTCCTTGAAAGCACGATACCCGAAACTTTATCAATCAATTTCAACTTGAAATCCTTCTTTCCGCTGGCCAAAGTAAGAAACTTCGTGATTGGAGACTTTCTTCTTTAGTCTAGACTTCAGATTATTTCTTTCTATGGGGAATTAAAATGTAATTATTTTATAAGATCCACCAATTTCTTTGCCATTACGGAAGAAACTTCGTTCATAAAATAATGACATATAAATGTAATAGAATTTATTATTTTTAGTAAAGACGTCAAGATAAAAGCATAAATTTGCGCAGTCGTGACGGTTGAAAAAATTAACAATTTCTCACACATATTAACCTTTTTATCTCTATAAAACGAAACATTTGAACTTTTGTATTAATCAAATGCAAATTGTAGCGATGTATCATACTTTTTAGTATATAACAAAAATTGTCACAATGTAAAGGAATTCACAAATAGATAAATTATTAGGGTGAAATGAGCAGCTGTAAACTCCGTTTAACCACGTGGGTGGCTAATTTAAATAATTTACTATACTATATAACAATTATAACGATAATGCTATATTTACATCGCATTATTACCATCAATTTCAGGCAGGAATGTGATAAATCAACGAAATCGACAAAAAATCTAAGTTGCAAAGGACAGTTCTGATAAACTAGACGTTCAATGTTCTCCGGACTGAAAACAAGCCACTGACGTCTTTCCATTGTCTTTACAAACAGCCAGCAACGAGCTCGACATCCACGTCTGCAGCGTAGACACACGCGAACACTTACCTCCCCCATCGCCTCCTCAGAATGCAACGCCGACACGGGTTGTGACGATGGAACGAGGCGACTGGCAGTGAGTATCGGGACAGCGGTGGCAGGCGGTTGGCAAGGGGGTGGGTGGGGAGAGTAGGACGGAGTCCGCCGCTCCTTAGCTCTAGCGCCAGTCGGGCCCAATCCGGCAATAATTGACAATCAATTGAACCCCGTAGTTGGAAAGCGACGGCTGCAGGGCGGGTGGACTTGGGAGATCCAATAAACGCCAACTTAAATCAGCGAAGGGTCCGGATGAGAGCTTCGGGATCGCTGAGGGTGCGCGGCAGTCCGTTTGGCGGACAGAGCCGCCGCCGTCGCTGCTTCTACCACCACCGCCTCCGCCGCAGCTCAGCGCTCGCCATCGGGCGGCGTTGCTTTCTCAGTCCTCGCCGCGGGCAATTTGTGTAATGGTGACGAAACAAAGGGACAGATGTGACGCCTATCATGTTACGGAACGAAAGATACGGTCCATGGTGATGTTTCCTACGGTTGCACGGGCGGGAAAAATAAGAAATTCTGTCCATACAAGAAGAAAAATATTTTCAAGGAGTAGAACACATTTACGAACAATATACGTAAAATTCAAATCTGTCAAACAATCAGTTTATTTTTTCGAAATTATAACAATTTAATTTAATTACAAGTGTAATTTAAAACAAAAATATAACCGAACCTATTTATAGAAACCGTTATGCATTTGGAATACATATAATATTCCCGCGGCAAATAAATTTGTTGACTGCGCAGTTGTTTTGTTTTCTACCCGAGTAAATTATAAAGGGACATATTGCACTCTGCGTAATTCCAACATCAATAGAATGAGGAATGTGCATTACGTACAACTAGAAAAAAATGTCCCACAATGTTTAAAACAAATATATCTCGAACAACTGCACACACTTGCCTCTTCCTGAATTGAAAAATTCAAAATTTAAATATCAACTGTTACTGAGCTATAGAAATTTTTTAGATATTTTAGAGAGCTCAAAATACGTAGAAATGTTATTTTTTCAATTTTAATGCAATTGTACACATTCTCCAATTCTCGAGATTTTAAATGCTTTTGTAATTTATACAATATATTATTTCCTTTCTGCAATATAAAAAAAATATCACATGATCTTCCTTATTAAAAATAAATAGAAAGTTTCTTGCTTTGCTACAAAACCTTTTTTTGGGGGGAACTAAATATTAATATGCTTTCAGAAACTATATAACCTATAGATGTATGGAGTCATGTCAAGTTAACTTCATGCCAATCGTGTAAATAATAATAAAATAACAAAGTGGTTTAGAAAGATGTAACTCAAGTGTTTCAATTACTTTGTTGTTAAATACAACAAATTTGTTCGGACTAAAAATTGATAGCCAATGTGAATAAATGATACATACCAGATTTACTTACAATAAAATTAAATTTTGGTGATACATACTCAAGTAAAAGCATATCAACTTACACGTACAAAAGACACGACTAAATACATGAAATTAATGAAGTGTATTCAGCAACATATTGGTTGGTATATTCAACAAATTAAAAATTGTTATTGGTAAAATAATATGCATAATTAATTCCTATACAATGCTAGAATTACTTAATATGATAGTTATATTTTATGACGAAAATATTCTGCATTATTTTCATCAGTCTTCACTTAGAATGATTATGATAGTTCCAGTGAAGATTAGTTAATCTTACTCGCCTTGCAAACGAAATATCAGTTCAGTGAATGTTAATACTAACAGGCACAAAAACTAAATGCTGAATCTGTGAGAGAGACAGATTCTCTACTCTTATTTGCGGAACTAATTGACATAACTATCCATGCTTCGAAAATACAATCGGGTGTTGCCACGCTCAGCGAGTTTCGAATTGCTGCGCATAAACAAATGAAATTGAAAACCAAATCTACACCCGAAAAGCGAGTTATAAACTCAAATAACATATTGAAATGAATGCCGCACAATTAAATATTCATTTTATGTTCGAGCTACAATGAGTTTGTAGAATATGTGTCAGATAAAAAGCGTTTGTGCGATACTTTGTTAAATAACAAGGAGATATCAATTTGTTATATTTAAGATAGTATAATAAACCATACATTTATATAAGCAATAAAGAAAGAAACTTATGTTGAGACCAAAAACAAGCATCACTTACAATTTGCATTTGGTACGTTTTCGAAAAAAATAATAATAGGACCAACACTGAATGGCGTTCTGGGATAAAGTTCATTTCACATACGTTGCTCAATGATGAATAGGTTGAAGTTACGAGATGGTTAAAATGGTAGGACGAGTATTTGATTAGTATAACACGTAATGAAGTACCGAATATACTAGAGTACCAAAAACAAAAATCTTGTTTGGGAACGTAGTTCCGGTGTCAATCGCAAGTATCAGGAAATTTCGTCAGAGCAGCTCGCGATTGGGCAGAGGATCCCAGCGGCGACTAAGGGTGTTGTTCATAGGATCTAAGTCACCGAGAGACAGTTTTAAGGCAGTGGCAAGAGGGGGATCGTGCAGCGAGGAGATGAACAGGAAACAGAAAGCGGAGAGAAGACAGGAAGTGGACGGGTGGGGGCGGGGGGCCGGGAGCAGTCTGAGTAGCGTGTGCGGAAGCCCTGGTTGATGCACCGCCGCCGTCGCATCGAAGCCTCGTGACGCAATCCACGATTTCACCCAGGACGACGACCGGTCTCTCCCTTGGGTGGGTCTTTGATGTCCGAAGCCAAGAAGGGCTTCTGCACGAGGTAAAGAAAACAAGAAAGCGAGTGGTGGACTGCAATCCGCGGACGAGACGGGTACAAAGGCAACCGCTCCGAAATTTAGCACGCTCACCGGTCAGCAAGCAACAAGGTAAGCGTCTGACCCTTTGGTTGCCCACCCTCCAGAAGGGAGGTTTCTTAGCAAAACTTCTCCTCGACCGCTTTGATAGAAAGTTCCAAGTTTAAGTTGACCAGGAGTAAGAAAATATGGGTTTACATTGCCAATCGACAGGGGGATTTCACTTTTTCAAGACGTCCAATGATAATTAAGGCGGGTCCAGCATTATACGTCAGTCAATAGTATAATATATAATAGTATTCTCTATTTTTATTATAAATAATAGTATTCTCTATTTTTATTGTAAATCTCATAAAACACAATAATGTGAATAATAATGAT
This sequence comes from Laupala kohalensis, assembly GCA_002313205.1. NCBI lineage: Eukaryota > Metazoa > Arthropoda > Insecta > Orthoptera > Trigonidiidae > Laupala > Laupala kohalensis. Next base: position 355,678 of record NNCF01127058.1, read on the forward strand.
GAAAAAACATCATTTAATTTATTGAGGAACTGGCTTGACTCGCTTCAAATATATAAGAGCATGTATACACCAACAAGGTGGCCGAGCCCAACTGTTTCGCGATTTCAGCGGAAAAAGTGAAATATCTTTCTCAGATGTCCGGTGACCTATGTGACATAAAAAATACTACAAAGGAAAATTTACTACAAATCAAAGTAAACTTCCATCACTTTTCACCATCACATATTCACATATTTCACCATCAATTATAATTGCAATTATTTCATTTAAATGGCCGGCGAGATATGTTTCTCAAGTTGAAATCACAATAAGTATATGCTACTCTGCTTATTTATGCCGATTTAAGTCATTTTAGTTATTTAATTCAACCTACTCTAGTACGACCTTAAGAAAATTGAATTAACTTCATCCTGAAGAGATAAAAAAGGGATACAACCATATCTAATACTAATTAAGTTTGACGTATTCTTGTGACCACCAAAATAAAAATCGTTCGATTAATACTTCTAAATAGAAATATAATTAGTCAATTTTACAGTTACGTATTACTTAGTGCACATAATTAATTCTATAAAATTCTTGAATTTTAATATCTATATCTGAAAAATATTATTTTAAATATGTGATAAATATAGTTGTTTGTAACTTCATTAACCCTCGGTCCTATTACAATTCTTGAAATCGATTGTGAATGATATCAATCTTTATGATGCTGACGCCCATCTAAATGCACACCTGGATATGATCCTACAGTAATAGAATGGAAATGTAAAGAAATTCAAACTTATCCAACGGAGTAAAACTGAGCAACCTTTAGGGTAAATGATCGCACTCATTGAGTCGCCGCGTTGGGACACTTAAGGTTGCCTTCTCACCAAACGAATTAGGTTGTCAGAAACAAGGCGAATCTGATTCCCGATTTCCATACCTCCCATTTTCTTTCTTCACTTAGTTGCATTTAACTCCCATCGCGGATTCAGTTACATTTATCGGCTTGGTGTGAAGTATAAGTAGTGCTTTCATGAAACATAATTGAAAAATAATTATGCTATTTTTTCACATCCACATCCTGAACTTGAGAACAATGAGAGGAATTTCTTCAGTTTTTTTCTTCGAATAAGCAGCTGTTTGTAACACTGATCGATTTGATCGGAATTAAGATTTTGAAACAGGATAGGAATTACTGAAAGTTGTATGTCATAGCTGAAGAAAAACTCGTAACTGATCTCAGCAAAAGTAATGAAAGAAATCCACTCAATATTGATTTATATTTTTAATCAATAGTAAGCGTAAATACCATAAGAATACTAATTTAAAATATTCAGTATTAGTATAATCATTTTGGTCTCTCACCGATTTTGATTGGTTGCTGATTTATAACTGACGGGAGAAGATCCTGACATGCCGTATCGCATTGGGTCATGAATCAAAAAGAATTGATGCGGATTTGACTGGTGTGAACTGAGTTTGGGCTCATTTAAATGGTGGAGCACTAATACGAATCTTGATTCTGATTTTTTCTGACTGTTTCTGCGTCGTTTAGTGTAAAGGAAGCCTAATTAATCTAAATAAATTCGAGAATTCAGTGAAGCCCCTTACACTGCTTGCATTGTGTTCCGTACGACTTTGCTGTTTATCGGGTTGCCTATCTCGCTAGCAGTTGGGGGCTTGCATTGCGTGTGTGTTGAACCTCAAGAGCGCCGAGTCCCTCTCTGGCGCTGAGGCTCGTTTGAGAGGAGCCCATTCGCGTCCGTTTCGCTGGAGTCCAATGAATTGGAGGTCGTTTCGAGTCTACGACCTAAGGCTAGCGAAGAAAGAACGCAGCACCAGGCTTCAGTGTTTCGCCAGTCACGCCGTACTTGTCGTATTTAAGGACCTATTCACTGGAGGATATGGCTGATACGACTGAGTAGATTCGAATGTATCCGGAGTAAGTAAGGATTTGAAATTATAGTTCATTCACTGGGATTGCGTGATAGCATAGCTATAATCAGTGCGTTATTAACAAAGTCTATTTTACGCTAAGGAAGAATATTAATACCAAATTAAAACGAGTGTAGTTTTACACTCTGTGTATATCTGTAATCGACGTAACTTATCACTTTGTTGAGGAAAGGGCTCATCTAGAATATTAAAGCTCTTGCTTCGAACTCCTGGTAAAACATAAAAGATTGGTAACCACCTATTTTTTTCAAATAATTAAAAAGATTAACTTCGGTAACATGATTTAACAGCAAAGCGTCTTGATAGCAAGCATCTTTGAAAATAAAATCGTGCCCCACTTAAAGAAAGTGTTGACAAGAACTTTTGACAACTTCCTGAGTAGTCATCTATAATGTATAAACTTACTCGTTGTCTCCCGGGATACTGGGACTTCACATAGATACTAATATCATCTGAAGGAGATCTACGTACAATTTTGATTCAACTATATCACAATAGGCTTTTTAAAGTAAATTGTAGCTCGAGAATGTACGAAAAATTTATAAAAGAGTTACAATTTTGCAACAAAATAGCTAAGGATATACAGATAAAACTGAGTATTACAAGTTTTAACAGCTTAGAAATGTTACTTTTTCTTTCGAATTAATGGTTAAGTAAGAAAGACGAAAGACGAAAGACGCTCAGTGAATGTAACAAAAGAAAAGAGACGGAATAAGAACCCAAAGAGATCAAGAAACGCTATTCTGTTGCAGGATTCTTTCAAGAGAGGATACCAGAAATCAGTTGTCTTACAGAAGTACAAAAGCCATTCCTCTCCATTATACTCAGAAATGGTCTTAAAGGAATATGAAAGAGGTGTCTGTTCAAAACTGATCAGCAATATTGAGAATTAATAGTTCCATGATATGAGTTATCGGAAGAAAAATATGAGATCCCACAGAATGAATTAACTAAAATAAACACCTACTATTGTAAATTTAATATAGGTAATAGAATTAAAAGCCATTCAAATCTTGTATATGAAAAACTGAATACTAATACACTCCTGGACTCAAAAAGTTCTCTCTGGGAATGCTAAAAAAGATACATCTGTATTGAATACAAAGGACATTCAGTTATGAGATACAAGGTGTTAAAACTCACATGGAGTGAAGAAAATCTTGATCAACTTGACAGAGGTAATCTACCAGTGAAGTTGGCAAGGAAAATGTATCTTGGAGAGAAATATCGTTTCCATTACACGAAACTTAGAAAAGCTAAATGGTAAGACAGAATTCATTGATTCTTTGAAATGCCATTTACAAGAAGACAAGTAAAAATAAATAAATAAACGACTTTGTTAGTGGCGAGACTCAGTCCGAGGTCTGTTCTTCCGCCTAATTATTTTAAAAATACTGACAATATCATTACAAAATTAGTTTGAATGGGAGGGTATTTGCTGTATTTACTACCCGGTATTGAACCTGTAAGATAAACTCCAGTTCTTATTATGGCTGCAGATATTTCTCCCCCCTACCAAAATCTCCATTATAGACGGAAATTGTAGACAGAATTTCCATCTATTTTTTTTTGTGGGGCTTTAAGGGCTCGTCAACAACAAGGTCATTAGAGCCCATAATTTCCATCTATCTAGACGAAAAGATAGAGACAGGATATCAAGCATTCGCCGCAATGGACAGTTACGTGTTCTGTATCATGATTTTCAAGTTTTTTCAGTTTTGTAGTATATGGGATCGTACAATTAAAAAAAGGAAGATNTAAGGAAGATATGATAATATTAATTTAACGACTTTCCCTATCTGAAAATAAATTTGATATTATATACTTCCCCCTAAAATAACTGTGATTGTTCATGCTCAAAATATTGTAATGACAGCAGCTCCCCAACTTCAGATTGCACGAAATTGTGCGTGTAACTCAGATCTAAAGGTTTGTATTGCACTTATATGATATTTGTTTCCTTACTGATATTAGTGTACTTCATCTACAAGAAACTTGTACTAGAAAGTCTTTGCGCACGAAAAATTTCTCATGAAAAGAACAAATGAATTGGCCGTACGGTATATTGCAATGGGCTCAGCATACCCTCATGGTAACAGTATACTAGCTTCCTCTTCAAATAAAATCTGATCTAAAGACACTAATATCACAATATTAATCGTAATGATCCAAGGAGTCCGATGAAGTCAACACACATGCTTGTAGTCATAATGATAAACTAACCGCAAGTGAATGTTTGTTCTGTCGCGACATCATTGAAGAAACTACAAGAACTTGACGAAAATACATCGTTTCTGCTAGCTCTACAAACAAATCAAGCCGTCGTGTAACCTATATGCACGTAATGACCCATAATATTGTTCATATCAACAATATATTTATCAAAGTGTAATAATACTTACGGCACATTTATACATTTAGTTTCATATTATGTGACTTAGGAAAAAGTATTTATACAATTCGAAAGCAAAAAATGATAAGAGAACAAAAATTATTATGTACGTATTCGTATGTGTTCAACACACGTTATCACATCGAAAACGTTGAAGAAGTGGTCAAAAAGCAAATATCGTAGAAGTGACTTATAAACCTAGTAAAGGAGAAAGACAAAGAATTATCACAAATATTAAATACGTCGAAGGTTAAAAACAGTTTTTTCTATCATCGCATTGTCAAATTTTTAAAAATAATTATTTAGAATGGAATGAATTGTTTGATAAGCTGTCTCAAATGTTCCGTCCTTTATTGAAACAAAGAATTTCCACGAGACTACTACTACTTCTTCAACACGTTTTTCTATCTTGTAGAGGGACATTTGACACGGTTTTATTACTATATAACCCCTTTCCCGAAAAATACAATTCCAATTCAACAAAAAGTATTGGTAAAAGTATTGCACAAATGAAAGAAGTATCACGGAAATAATATAAAATTCGGAAAAACTGCGTCGCATTCAGTCGTGTTATTTACGAAGCTGTAAGAAACCGAGTCCATGTATCTACATTGTCCACCTTTCACGACATATCCTGGACCTCGCATTGTCCCGTGAAGCGGTTCGCCATTCCATCTCTCTCGCGGTTTCCACCCGTCTCTTCCGTTTTGTAAACCTTAGATTCCCTCTAACTTTTGAGAGTACCATCCTTTCGGAATTCAGTGAGGCTTTTGTCCGCAGTGGTATTGACATACTCTGGAAGCGCGCGTATCTCCTCCCACGCAGACTGCTTTATCTGCAATAATCCGTAGACCCGAGATTTTTGTGAAACCCCTAAGGATTCTCGTCAAACGGTCATCAATTTTCTGGTTCTACAGCTCAGCGAGAGCAGAATATATTAAATCTTATATGTTGATGTTTTCCTAATTTACTTACAGAGGTGCGGTGAATCTGATTGTCTTTTCTAAATAAAATGATACACGTGATAAATTCCACTAATATGTGATTAACTCGCTGCATAATATTTTAATGTGCAGATGACACAAGTAATATACTATATTTAGATATAAAAAATATTATAAATTACACAATAGACATAACAGATTATTGCAGGCTGATTATATGATATTTACGTTAAAGGGAGAGAGTGCGAGATGCTGAGTAAATAATGAGTCAGGTATCTCCTACGGATTGAATGCAGATAGACACACGGAAATAATAATTTCAACCCGTGACAAGAATAAATGGTTACGGCTTTTCTGATTCATTAAACATTAATGCAATTTTAAATGAAGATTTTATTAAAAGTTGGCGTGCTAAAACTGGTATACAAAAATGAATTTGCATTTTCAACACGGTATGTTCTCTCGTAGTATTGTAGTTGGTTACGGCTAAGAGGTCCAATCTACAATCTTATAGAAATAAATTTATGCTAAGAAAAATTAATGAGACAAAAAAAAAAAAGATGAAAACGAGTCAGATAGCATAATCAATTTTCCTTCCTGAATACATGTATTAATATGAATCTCCTTTTTATCCGTAAAAAAATAAAACATGCATCAGTTCTCAATTTTTAACACACATTTACACGCAAGTAAAATATCCCGAACACCTCATTGTTATTCACATCATCCAGTAGATCCAGGGAATAGAACTTTACGACCAATAAGTTCACGCCAAACCGTTGCCTTAGAGTACTTCAAATGAATTCACGCGAATATGTCACAAAGTACCTCAATATATTCGATACAGGTGCCTGCTCCGACGGGGAGGCGAGAGCATGTGCCTTACAAATATTAGTACATACTACAGGAACGGTTATAAAATATTAACGTAAGAAACATGTTTTGACTAATTATTATCTTGAATCTTCGAAATACATATTCAACAAAAGACATAAACGTCTTATTTACTTCAAAAAAATCATAAATAGAGCATATAAGACTTATCTTATGAAAATCATTCAAAACATATTAAATGTAAAAATTATACGAAAACATTCAAAACCTTGAAAGAAAACTTTTTCTTTCATTCTGATAGTTCATTCATTGTCACGGATGGCAGAAATAATGAAAAATGATTCTTTTTTAATTCAAAAAAAATTTGCACTACGATAAATTACAACATGTATGATTCTATAGTGTTACTTGTGAAAACTTTATATTCAACGTTTCTCCAGGTATATCTCCGTATTCGAAAATGATGTGAAAGGTCCTTGTTTAATGTGAAATTTTGTCCTTCACACGACTCGACATTTTCCGCTTTGAAAAACCAAACCTTCTGACGGATGTTTGACGTAAATATACGCCCACTACAGGAATCACTTATCTCATCCTGCGGCACTTTCCTACGCGTCTTGAACGTCGCCTTTGATTCTCCATCCGCTCCAGACTTGGTTCCAATATTCGCCACTGAAGCTCTTCGTTCATGGACCTTCCGACGGTCGTAAACAGCGGAATGGCGTGGTGCGGCGCGACACAGCGGAGCAAGACGGGGTGCTGGCGTTGGGGAGGGGGAACAAGAGCGAAAGAGAAGACACGGGCTGAATAGGAGACGACGTGACAGTGGGTGGGTGGACGGAGAGATGACGGGGAGGAGTGCAGAAGGAACAGAAATGTCGAGACCAGAGAGAAAGGATGAAGAATGGAGTGAGGGATTGAAAAAGTCCCATCTCTCTTTTGTTCAAGGTGGCGTTTCGAATTCGACTAAATGGAAGGCGGATGGGGGTATTGCGAAATAAAGATGGTGCTGTGAGAGTGAAGATTGGATGTCGAATGATTGACGATCTAGGTGTGGAAGTGAATGCGCGATGTTGTGGGAAATGTGTGATAGATCAGCGGGCACGGGAGACTCAGGAGGACTTAGAAGAAACGAAAAATTATAAATTAATACTAAACAATTCGGGTGACAATAAATACGATAAGGAGGCGCATCATAGGAAATAATTATCTGAAGTAGTAGTTTGTAAACGTCAACCCAAGTCAGGAGACTAGATGGATACATATATTCAACTGCCGCAGACGAAAGCAAATCATTCAGAAATGCCAAGAAATGCGTAAGAAAGTGTCAGTGAAGAAGTTTGACTTAAGAAATTATAATCTCGGAATAATAAGCAATGACAAAACTTAGTAGGATTACCGCAATAGTCATGAGTAAGTACTGAAATATTAAATGAGCATTAGGATTAATGAGTGAGGCATGTTACCGACGAAAATTGAGAATGCTGTGTATGTTCCGAACTTGTGACTGGACAAATACTTCATGCGACGTGTTGAAAGCAATATTAATTCTGCGACAGCGATCGTGAAACGACATCATAAGAACAAGGCGAGGTGTTGATAGTGTATTAAGACTGGGATGAGACGAAGCATCGTTATGAAGGAGGGTGGCCGAGGCAGAGACGGTGTTTATGCTAGGGGCAAAAGCCCATCATCGTGCATTTGAACGCAGCTACATGGAAACGATGCGCGTCGCTTCGTGCTACTTCGCGTTGCGGACGGAGTTCGGGAAGGTCCACGCGTAGCCAGCCACGCGACGTCACCAACAGCTAAGCGCAGATCGGCTCGCGGTGAACGGCGAAGAGGTATACAAAATGCGGATGACACAAACCGCAGTCTGCACGCACGGGCTCTCGCGAACGTACCTGCTTAGTCGGATCTGCGGCAATGTTCCGGAAACCATTTGCATAAGCTTGCGCTGAATACAGATTTTAATGCACAAGACCAAACTTAGAACTAAGCTCTCATAACTATTTATAAAAACTCACTTTCCACTAAATGTTCCATTTTTAATACGAAAAATAAATGACGATTTACTCAAAATTATGATTGCGTAATAGAAGTACATAAAATTTAAGTGATGAAAATTTGCCTCCCACGAGTCACAAGTTTATTTCTATGATAATTTAGAAACAATAAAACGGATAATTTACACTGATATTCAAAATAAAATTTAACAAAAACGGAAACAAATTAAGAGATACATACATTATAAAATTTTAAGTCAATGCTGCGGTCTCACGCAAGGAAATCCAGTGAAATTAGTCATCTGGTGGATTTATCGTTTATTCATTATTTCCAAAATTACACCCGCTTAAACCAACCGTTTTACGCGGAGGGCGAAATTACGTGAGCCCCCTGCGCATTAGGCGCTTGCAGAATTAGCGCATGGATATTAAACGCGAATTAGTGAATATCTGGAGTTCAAAAACAATTAGAGTTCACTGAAGCCATCGCCAAAGCATACATGACGTTAAAGTGATTCATCTTAACGTAGTGTACCAATTTCATAACACATCTTGGATTAAACTGGGAAGATACAGGGCAAAAATGTTTAATATTGACGAGATATCAATGTTAATTACAAATTAAAGCAATCAAATAGTAATAAAGGAAACACACTTAGATACACATTTTACATCTGCGCTCCGGGCGTAATGTATGTAACAATCATTGTCGTTTGTCACTCGTGGTGTACTAATTAATTAATTCGCAATAGAATATTTACAATACATTTTACCAATGGTATACTATCGAATACCATATTTAAGAAATAGAATTAGACTTCACTACGAACACGTATTTTGGTATTAAGAACATTGTTAATGCACTGGCTCAAGACAATTGGTTTTGGATTTTAACACACTGTACCCGAAGGGCACACATGACAACCAAAAGACGACAGTTAAACAATTTTACCAGCTGGTGTTTTATTTACTAAAATTTTCCTCCAATAAAATCAATTATTTTATAACTTCTATATAACATTTCTCGTGAGTATATTTCTCCTCGTGACTACTAATAATGTATTTCTCGTGACGAGCAGAGATCACTCAAGTTACTGCGGCTTTAAACATTAATGTAACTTCTCCAAACCAACACATTTGATTCTTTGAGTAATTATAAAATCATACGAAATAACTCAGAGTCATTATGTAAATGAAATGTTCACTTCTTTCGATATACCACTTAACTCCGCTCATACAAGAGCGCCCTTAAAGCTGAATACGACAACATATTATCCAAACATGGGAATGTGCAGTAATGAGATCTGATATCTAGTTTGTAGCTAAATACCATTGTCCTTCAAACATCATTCTCGTATTTTCTTGCAATTGAAAACTATATGAAATTGCATTTTTTTCTCAACAGGTGAACTAAGTACTCAAAACTTCTACCAAGAAATTCATTATACAGAAGTTGTCAAAACCAAGAAAACAATATTATTCGGAAAGCAAGTCATTGGGTAACAGAAATCAGTATTTTTGCAGAGGAAAAACAGTTTAAGAGCATTCACGAAAATACTTTGCACTGCTCTTATCTTAACCACAGCACTCGTGTAAAAATGTCGCATTTAGACTATTTTTTATTACTCATCGATATCCCTCCTTGGAATCCAGGAAAATGTTTCTGTCCTCTCTCGTATTTACGACTTGAATCTCTTATAAGGAGTCCACGTATTCTCACGCAAAAGGCACAATTTACATTTATACAGCTACTTTACTCCAATTTATGTCCTTCTCCTGCTGCCGCCAAGGCAGAGATGCATGGCGCAGACTGTGGGGGAAGTATCATTGCCTAGAGACCGGAGGCGAGCGGGGTATCACCTCGAAAATACGCGAATTACATCTTATAATCACAAAATGTTTTGTACCCATCGACCATCTGTGAAAGCTGTTGCACATATGGCAGTGAGAGCTCTATAACTGTTGAATCGCGATTTAGTATTTCATTCAAATTATTCCCAACTTCCTTTAAGAAATGAATTTCCTTCTTCCAACGTAGAGCTATGTTGTTGGGAAATCTTACGTAAAATACAAGTCATTCGTAGTTCAATGTTCAAAGTATTATTAATATTGTTAAAAATCACAGCTCATTGAACAAACTGACGACAATATTTCTTATTGTCGCGCAATTTGAGAGTGATTTTATTCATTATGGTACTGTTGATATGGTAATATTTTTAAAACACTGAAAAGTGTGTACCTCATTAGTAATGTACAGTACATTATCATTATTAGTGAATTTTGGAGTTAAGAACACGATAGCGAAGAAAGTTCGGATATGTTCATTGGAATGAGAACAAACCATTTTCTGAAATGAGACGAAGTAAAGTGCTTTCCAATAAATTTGTTTTAGATGATATACGTACTTTTCATTTCAAATACCTAGAATCTTGTCATTTTAAAATATCTTTTGTGTAAAACATATCGAGTAATAATACACTTTAACTTCGTGTAAAAAACAATGAGCAGTGAAAGACGAATGCCAATTTTTTTTATTGTTGACCTCTCAATTAATATTTTGATAATGTGCTAAGCCCATTATGTCGAATATTACACCTCTTAGAAAACAATTCTCTCCAATTTTGCGTGCTTGCAGTCGAGGAGACAAAGTCAAAAAAGAAAAACACCACCCATTTCCAGCGCAGAAGTGGCTTTCAAAGACGCACCAGGACGTTTGGACGCATCAGCAGACAATTAGCGCTTCTGTACTTCCCCCGACGAACGACGGTGGCGCGGCGGCTGGCGTCTGTGTCTACTCGGAGCGGCGCCGCCATCCCTCAGCCCGCTCGGGGAACAATACTTAGCGCTTGCAACTTTCGTCGGGGCAGAGTACAAACAGCAGTGCGGTCGTGGCGGGGAGAGGGGAGAGACGCGAAGCGGAGACAGATGCGGTTCTGGAAAGAGAAGACGAGGAGGAGGAGGAAGAGAGAGAAACGAAGGGAGTCCCGCAGGGTGCGGGTCTTGGGAGCAGTAGCGACGACGTCACACGCGTAAGAGCTCGCCTCGGGAACACGCGTGCAAATACGGGCTTTCCGTCCCGACCCTACGGATAAACCTTGGACACACCAAGGGCCATGGATCATTACGCGTTTGGAGAAGGAAGGGAGGAGTATGAGTGCGCCTTGACCATTGTTGGAGGCGATCTTGTTTACACACTTGTCGCTCGCTACGGTCGTGCGATCGAAGCACATGTAGTCGAACGTAGAACAATAGTTTGTGTTATAGGTAATTGGTACAAAGCACTTCCACGTGTCTCAATGGCGTCTTATATTTGAACAAATCTTTTTCGAGAGGTAGATTATACAATTCTAATATTATGTCAAATGTAAGTGTTCAGTTTGTTAACAAATAATTCGTAGATATTTCATTTTCGTGGACTTCATCCAAAATAATATCACCGTGTTATAAAAGCTAATCAAACGCCCCTAATAGACAAAGAGATAGAAGCAGTGGCGGATCTAGTCCGTAATCAAGAGGGGGGAGGGCTAAACAGGGAGCATTTTTGTTTAAAAATTATGGTTTTACAACACAAATTTTATAAATACTACTTTTAAATAAAATGCATGAATTAAATAGATAATCTGGTATCATAATAACAATAATTATTTATTTTAGTTATTAATATGGTATTATTAAATTTATTAGTATGGTATTATTAATTTTATTAATCTGGTTTCATTAATAACAATAACAATTATATTATTAATAACAATTACAACTAATAACAATTATTAATTTGGTAACACTTTAACGAAGTATGCCATTTATCAACTTCAATTTTATCTGTTAAAAGTTATAGTTTCCTTAGCGCACCATAGATCTGCCAATGCATAGAAAAGCAACTGAGAACGTAGAAGGACCCTTGGGGCTATTAGCTCTTTTTCCAGAGAAGGGTTCTGAAGGTCGTTACCTCGTTTCAATACTATCATACATTTTTTCACAACCATACAAGAGTTTTAGCAGTCGTGAGAGCTTTTCTTCCTAATACATTTCTTCTTAATAGCGTGAACGTTGTTTTCAGTTATTTCTTTTCTCTTTAACTTTGTCTCGTAATAATACTTTTGTCAATATCGCACTCATGTGATTATTATCTATTAAACGTAATATATTGTGAGACAACAGCCAAGTTTCTAGAAGTCTGTATAATTTGTGGACAATCTAGAGACATTTTGAACTATCTGAAAGCACAGTGTTGGAGTATGGGCCCTTCTCCCAGCTATATCCTCAATTGTAATACACTTTCTACACTTTATCTTATTTTCCATAACAACTAAATATGAGATCATTTTTGGTATACCATTACAATAAGTTATTCTTTATTTTAATTCATATAAATAGGTTAGTTTCACACGATGTTTTTTTTTTACATTTCTCTTTTCATTGTGTACGCGTTTGAAATACAATTCATTACAAACGCTTCTGAAATACTGCGGCGAAGTAGAGAAAAACGAAGGAAATATTGTAACTTCACGAACAAGTGGTTACATGCGCCAGGCAATATGCACTAGTCCTGAGTTCCGCGAAAATTGCTTTCGCAATCACCAAACTCGCTCGCACTTTGGACTCGGTTTATTAACACCGACGAACGAATTCAGGTGGTATACAGTCATGTCATCAAAAGCCATGAATTATTGGCATACGAAGTCCTACGATGTATAGGGGTACACAAAAGGGATTATCCCCGTGCTAAGAAGAGCGAGACTAGTTAATTCCATCGATATTGGCAAAGGGTCGATGAATAGGTATCAGTACGCTGATATAAACTCTAAATACGTTTCCATAAACTGCCTACTTTGTGTTCCTCGAAAGAGCGTGGGTCACTGGCCAAGGTAATTAAAAGTGTTTTAAGGTTCCCTGTACTCATTTACAAATAGTAAGCAAATACAACTAGAACGTAACCTTGTCCCACGGCATAAGCACCCGTTGAAATTTTCCGAGCAAACCAGCGTACCTGGAACAAATGGAAACATACATATCAGACTTCTGAGCAAAGAAACTATAAAGTAAATTACATGCAAGTACACACATTATTCTGACCAAATATTCTACAGTTCTGTGCTCAGATAAAACGAAGATATAATATAGAGGATTATCGATGTGTTTTAAGGAAATTCTGCTGTTCTGCAACGCTGCATAGACAAAAGGAATCAACAAGGATGGATAAAAAGGGTTAAAGGTTTATAAGGGTAATAAAAAATTATGAACTAACAATTGGAAAGTAATGTAAAACGGAATTAACAGGTATTCTTGCCTATCACTTTTCCACAACGAAATTATTTAAGCTTTTATCCGAATGCAGAACCACTTTGTTTAACGGTGCTTGGTATTCGAAATCACGTACCTGGCCGTTGGGTCTCGGCTACCTTGGCTGCAGTTTCTATATCTCTGTCTGAAGAGAACCTTGTTTGAAGTGAAGAGTTAGTGTTCTTTCTATTTTGGAAAAAAGAAATAGTCACCGGACTTCATGGGAGGTGGCTCCATGCATCCCACTTAAACATTTGCAGCAATTTTGCCGAGGAGTATGGGGCCAGGCATTGTCGTACAAGAGAATCTCAGCTCATTTTGAATAATTCCTTCCACTCGTGCCGTGTTGATTTCTATTGAAGATCTTGGATCGTTCGCTGCCCTATTGCGGTTTTCCACATCCTCTCTGACCGTTTGAAAAGAGTGAAACCATTTCGCTATATGTCTACTCATTGTTTCTTCACCACAAACTTGAATTGTCTGTGAATTGATGCGGATATCTTTGCCAATAAGAAAGGAATCACTGCTCGCACCTCCGAGCGAGACCACTCGTCTAAATGTCTTGGCTTGAACCCTCCGTTCTTTTGATCCACCTACGTACATTGGATATCAGAATCTCAAAATTAAAACAAACTTCAAAATCAAATATTAATATTTCTATGTTTCTACGTGTAGCCGCACAGGAATAAAATATGATTCAAGTGTTCTAATCAACAAATAAAACTTCATGACTTCAGTACAATGATTTATCTAAATTGTGTGGTATATACATTATGTTCATTTATTTAATATTGTAATACATTTCTTCTTATATGGGTATTCTTAGGTAAAATAGATAAAAATAGTAGAATAGTTGATCACTGTATACACAAAAGTCATACAATGAAATGGAGAAAATGGAGATTTTGAAAAAAAGAAAGAAAAAAGATACACAGAAGACGTTATATATTAAATCTACCCCAAATTGTATAAATTTACGAGCATATAACGAAAAGTTATCAAATGTATATGATTACTTCTTAAGAACTCTTGGCATAACTTAATGCTTTAATTTTTTTATCGTTACGTAATTGTGTTCTAAATAACTGTGATTATCAATTTACCATATGAAGACAAAAGTAAGGATCCAAACTTTACACTAAAAAGTGAAATAAATTGTAAATACTCGAGGAAGTTCGTTGAGATTCATAACTATATCCATATATTTACGAAACAGCAGAGTGAAGCTGTCGACTGAGGAGAAAAGCTGAAGAAAATCGTGCTTAGTAACAGACACTCCCGACAGAGTCGCACCCTCATTTGGAGTGTCATCTTCTCCATCTCTTGATAAATACATATAGACAAGTGATCAGAAGTTGGAGATGTCTCAGAGACAGGGAAGACACAGCAAATGGGAAAGTTATAAAGTGCTTCTTCAGATCATTTCCCCCTCATTTCTCTTCCCATTATTTTGTACTTCTTTTGTCCCTTTAGATACATTTTCCTCAATTATTCCATTCCCGATATTTCTCCCGCGCCAATCCCATTACTTTCTTCCTGTCATTCTTGTTTTCTTGGTTGTCGCAACATTGGTATGTTCTCTTATTTCTGTATTTTCGCGAGACACGGTGTACCAGACCACAAGTTCTCAACGAAATATTTTCGAAGTTGTATTGCTTTGATCCACAGAAAACACCAAGAATCTCTTACGTTTAGCGTTTGATCTTGAAAACAGGGTTGAATTATTTATAAAGCATTTTAGATCAGTTTCTTTCCCAACAAGCTGAGACGCGAACCAATACAAAGACGCAGTTCAGGATCGTTATCTGGCCATTTGGACCGTCTCGCATGCAAAACGCCGTCGGTTTCCTCTGATCTGTCAACTGTTCGATAGGACGCAGTTTTCTCCTGATAGCAGGAAATTTCACTTTGGTGAAATACTGGATAAACATTGGTGGACGAATATGCGATGAAAGTGTTTATGGTATGAAGTTACTCTTGAGTCAATTATATTGCTGCTAACGTTAACAAAATTTATATATTCAATTGACCGTCCCCACAAAAAAAAAAAAAAAAAAAAATAACATTTCACCGATCAAGCGCTCTCATATTATTTTGGATTAGAATGATTTCAGACATTTTTATTTAAAAAAACATTAGATTAGTAAAATATTCTAAATTTCGTTTAAAGAGACATTCAGAAAAAACATAACATTATTATCGACATTGTAGTGAATGAAGTGCAGAACGTATTGAATATGATCACATCTTCATGATGAACCACTATTTCTTGAGGAGGAAATGTAAGCTCTGAATTTTCGTAAGTTAGAATGATCACATATTAGAGTGACCGAATGTTCATATGTTAGAATATTCGTATGGATACAGTTAGATCTGATGGCAATGATGCAAATTTAAAATAAAATGGATAAGTGACTTTTAATTAACTAGAAAACTGTGAAAAACAGTAGAAATAATGATAAAACTAGATTAATAGTAAGTAAATATTTATTAGATTGCAATGTTGTTCTAAATTTGACTCAACTTGTGAAAGTTTCGTGATAAATTTCTGATCGAATCACTTCGACACCCCACTTCAACCTGACGATACATATTCGATCGTACGAAATCTTCTCAATATTAGCAAATTAAAATGAGTCTATACATCCATAATTGTTTTCATTTTAACTATTAATGTCCCTCAGGGCAGGTACATTATTCAATTGTAGTAATTGTAAATGGGAAATGTGTCGTGCTAATGAAGCTTATCGACATGGAGCGGTAGGAGGAATCTTTGTTAGTAGGTGGACCGGTTAGCGGGGTTTACCAACAACTTGGTCAACGTGGAGGAATAGTCACATTCATGTTTGAACTGGGACATTGAAGTGAAAAGCTGCAAATTTTTGTGGCGCCGCCGGGAATTAAACCAGGAGTGACTAGCAAGCGTTCTAGTCCCTGTGTTACCGTAGGGAGCGCGCAGGTATATGAACGCATTAACCAATTCCTCTGTACATATTTCATGATCGATGGATTCAATGAGTGCGGACGTTAGGTGCCTGGGGCCCTCGAAATGTCCACCGTAATCTCCCTCCACCGGAACCTTTTCAGAAGAAGCCAAACAACGAGGTAACGCTTGCTTTAACAATCAGATGACGGTAAACAGCGACAAATGATGCGCGTTATGAGGAAGTGATTACCGTGTCCCTTCATTCACGGGACGCCTCGCCCTGCCGGAGCGATTACGAAGGCGCTGGAGCGGATGACGTCGGGACGGAAGCTGCTGCCTCCTCGTTCAAGACAGCATGCCGCTTTATGCATGGAAGGCTGCAGCTACTGACCGGAGACAATGGTTCTCCGAGTAGACAGCACTCCTCGCGGCGAGAAGGGGAATGATGGAGGAGAGACAAATGGCGAGCGCTTTCGCGTTTGTCACGCAATCACGACGTAAACTTGGGGCTGAATTACCTTGTTATGTCAACGAAGCATCGCATTTACAATTCGAAGTGAAAAGCGCTCGTTGGACTAGAACGTGGACATATTAGCCACATAGTTCTTCAATTACTTCTGGTGTTTCTGTTCCCCACACGGCTAGTCATGTCTTCTCACAATGAACAGAAAGAGAAATACGCGTAAAAATATACGAAGCATATTAAATAACAGAAACCTAAATTGACAGTTATTGAGGATACAACTTATTTTTCAGTTTGGAAAACTTAAATAACTTAAATTAAACTGCGATTAAAACTGGTGAAACATTTTTTTGTACCAAAACCAATGACAGGAATTAAATATTAATAAACGCGATAGCGAAAATATCTATTGGATAAAATAAGATTTAAATATATATGAAGCTTTATGAAGGTGTTTGATAATTCGAGCTGTTGAATTTTTTTCATATTTTTATACCTTCAATAATCATATATAATGAGGATTAGGACAGAATTTTTTTTTCAGAGTGGATTTCACACAGTAATGAATTCAGCAGATTAAAAATGTTTTACGGGTGTATTCTACCAAGTACTTCGAATAACGACTGGATAGATTTGCAGAAGTAAATATTTCTAAGAATTATTATATAGATACTATAATATGTACATCTTCCAAACAATAGTAGGTTCTACGCAATACTACAGTATGCAAAGTAATATTTTATTTCTGTCAATGCTCTTTGTTTTGAACATTATGTCCGTGTAACTGCGGAGTGGACTGCCTTGCTTACGTCAGTCTTTGACGCATAATACCGTAATATCTCATGCAACGTGCCTGTGATCGCACGTAATTCGTCCTTCAGATATTTTGTTTTCTATATATTGTTTGTTTCTAGTTGGAGCTTCGAAACCTGTCCGTTGTGAGATTAAAGGAGACACCTACGCCGGACTTCAACAATTCCACCCACATCCCGCCCAAAGATCACATGAAAAAACATTGATTTTTATCGCGTAAAGTTTCGAGAAATATACGTGCTATATTAATTTACTGGCGTGAAGAAAATAATATTATCTTCTTGTACCTAGTTGTGTTTAGGTAGCTTTCCTCATTTGTAAAAAACATAAAACAAAATTTTCCATTAGCACTGGTAATTTTTGTTTTCCATTGTTTCCACTCTCCATTCGGTGAATACCATTTGATACGCTATCGTTATTCCATCACATTAGATAACGACATTTACAAATCCATGTAATAATTCTTGATAAGAACTATAAAATGCACGAAAAGCTATAAACAATTGTATATTGAAGAACCATGCTGAAAAAATTACTACTTTGAAATATATATTGTTTTAGAAAATATACAAAACCTTTAATATTTCTGAACCTAATACGTGTAATTTTATTGTTCTTTCAAAGCACCGCACTTTTTTCAGTCGGATTATCAGGAAAAATGAACGGCAGCTCCTCGGCGAGGATTTCTCCACAAAGCTTACAGAGAGGACTCAAAAACGTCAAAAACGCCAAATCGGATTGTTGGCACCCGTTAACGAGCTTATACGCGACCTCTTGTCCTCTTCCTACAGAAAAAGGTCCAGAATTACGTCGATGATCAAGCGCGTGGGCTAGCGCGGGGTTACCGTTCGGAACGCGTAGGGGCGCTCCTGTCCGCGTTCCTTTGTTACCGGTGATGAGGGGAATCAAACGATAGGGAGGGGGTCGATCATGTGATAGTCTCCCTCCGAGTGATTAATGCTGAAATTCATGGGCGCTTTATCGTGGTTATGTGGTGTGTATCCATTCTGACGCGGCAGCGGCTACTGGAATGAGAGTTTCGTATCGACCAGGCGACGATCGGAGCGCGCGCGGGTTAGCTGACAAATTGCTTACGCACAAAAGACATGCGTCGATGAAAGAATTTTTTTTAACGAATGTTGGGTGGGGTGAGAAAGAATGGTAATCCCGTAGGATTCGGTCCCTGGGCCGTTTTCAGGGAAAGTGCAAACCACTGAACACTGAAATTAGCTCTTCTGAGGTAACTATCGACTTTAAGATATATGCGTACAAAATATGCAAGGACATTTACCTCTGTGTAAGAGGTTTATATCCTCAACGAAAGAAAAAAAAACAGGACAAGAGAATATTTGTTTGCAAATACCTTTATTTTCAAATAAATGAAAAAAATAATAATATTCGTACACCCATAATTGACATTTTGGTATGATGGGTTATCGGTTTAGAGATATAATAAGAACACAGTATCACGCGTACAAACGCAGATTTTGTAGAATGAATATTTACTTGACAAGAGTTTGCAATGAATATGATGTACATAAGGAAATACATTCACATAGTACATTCATCTCATGCAGATGATATACCAAGAGATATTGCTACTCCTTCATGAAATAATCAAATTATAATGTTCTTTTTAACACCTACATTTATTAAAGAAAATATGATATCGAAATGAATGGACATCCACACGTTATCTTTTGGTTTCATCATAATTTGAGGGGAAGTGTGCACCTATCAGAACATGACACCAATATTAAGGCTTCGCAATTTACTGTTACTCTTTCACATACTCTTTTTTTTTTTTTCATTTTCACTACACTCAAAAAAAAGTCGTTATACGCGCGTGGAGAATAAAAGTGTTAAAATTATCCTAAAAACAGAAATTCTCGGAGCACTGACCCAGTGAATAAAGTACAGAACATTTGATAACGACACATTTAAAACGCACGTAACAAAAGGTACTCCAACGCGCTCTACGATGAAGGGAATGGAAGCTTCACTGGCAGCAGCAGCAGCAGCAGCAACAGCGCGAGGGCAGAGAAGCGTAAACGTTCGTTGTTCGCAAACGTAGCGATAACAAGATCTTAATCTGTAAGGCATGTCGACAGCCACCTGCGCCGCCGCCGCCGACATCGCGCCTACAGACATCCACAGCCATTCGCTCCCCCACACTACCACCAATTAAAGTGGAAGTACAGACGAAAATCCTAGCAAGAAGGCGAAGAAGGCGTGGTGCTGTGCGGGGAACCCCCTCGAGAAAGCGAATGGGATGACAGTGCTGCGCTCTGCCTCGTTCTCTCCTCGTGATGCAAATGGCGCGCGAAACGCAAACTGCCGTCAGCGACGAGCGAGGCACTGTAAACCGCCACGGGAGTCGCTAGTATATCGCTTGCGAAGGATCCTCTCTCGCAGAGTCAACAAGGGTCCATGGATCCATGGTTTCATGATTCCGAATACATGTCAGTGCCATACCAAGATACATATCAATTGACAAAGCGAAATTGTTTGATTGCTTTTCTTCGAGTCACTATTCCAATATACGATTTACCTATTACATAAATTGTGGATAAATTTATAACACACACACATTCACGCAACCAGAATGTAGCATGAAAAATCAGAGAAAATCACTAGCTTCCTCAAAAAAAAAAATCCAAAATATATTGTAACAATTCCGTTATTTAAGTTCCATTTTTTGACTTAATTTAAACAATGAAAGATAACTCAAAATGTAATAAGTTTATAAAATTTATGCTCTATATATTAACTCACCCGACTATTATGGTATTATTTATCCTACATTCGTAGTAGATGTTAAAAAAAATCTGCAACAGGACAATCACAGGTAACAAGAAAAAATCATACCATAATAATCGACTCCTTAAACAAAATCAATGAATATTTCAAATATTCAATAGTTATTCAATTGAATTTGGGATTAAAATATGATTAAAGCGAGGAATTGTACTGTTAAAAATTATAACTATATCATACGTTTGAAAAAATTTAAGTAAATCATTCAGAGAGCGTGTTAAAAAATATATTTATGTACCGTCAATAGGAAAGCTTTCGCTTAGGCCCTTATTTAAGAGAAACAAAGAAAAGAGTAATTCCATTTCATCTTTAAATTGTAGTACGCAAGTCGTGTCATTGGAATTGGGGATTTCTTCCGGTTGCAGACAACTGAGGAAGACAGTCGAAGAGAGTGAGGAATTCGCGAACATACTATGACGCTTTGCAACTTCGCAGACAGAGAGACATTAAGCCGAAGGAAGTTCGAGACCTCTCCCGACCTCCTAACATTTTGCCTCTTTCGAGCTCCGCCACTGTGGAAGATATGATGTGACAAATGAATCAACTCTGGCACAAATGTAGACATCTTTTCACAAATTACGTAGCTACTACCACTGATTTAAGAGGTACATTTCTACGCCATATTTCCTCAGTGACAAGAAAGGCAAGCTTCTCATATCATCCAAAATTAACACGCAAACGAAAGAAATAGAACGAGAAAATGGATTACCCGATAGTCGTGAAAACGTACGGAATATGTGCTCTAATACTCTGTGAACATGTTTCACATAATTGAAATTATTTTTTTAAGATTCCAAAAAATAATTTTAATTTAAATAAAACCATTGACCCATACGATCACATTAACGTAGTAGGCAAGAAATTACTTAAAACGATATCAAGGCGACTTCAAGGCTGGCATTATAAGTTACCACCATACTTTTAAATTCCGAATAAGAATCTGTATCACCAAACAAAGTAAAAATAGTTATATGCCATAAGTCCATTGACCATAAAAAGTTAGAACAACCTAGTTTTTTTACGAAATATTTCCTTAGAACAAGACAAAGGAAGACGATGTAACGTGAAGACAGGTATTAAAGAATACTTATATTACTTTACTATTAAATACTTTCCTCTTCGTAAAGAATTTAGAATTTGGTGCAAGAAAGAAAATGCAGAGCAGTAATCAACGTAATTGGCAGAATTATTTTCTTGTTGTTTTTATAATAGAAAATACAGTAGGATTTGAAACTTATTTAGGTACCGATGTTTCTTAAAATAATCATTTAAAAAGGCAAGATACTTTGTAGTATCATTTCAAATTGTTTAATACACTCAAATGTAATAAAAAATGTTTCACCTAGTAACCGTTGACTAAAATGGGTGAACAGAGTTTGTCCCGTAGGAAAATATTGTATTGCGAACAACGACACCTTGTCGATTCCTAGGGGATACCCACACTTGGAGTGTGACCCAGACGAAGTCCCAAAGGGTCTCTGGGGGTGAAATCCATGTCAGCCTTCCTGTCAAAACCCCTCGGGAAACCCTCAACGAGCGGAGAGTGACGATTAAATAAAATGAATAACTCATGAAAAATAAAGCATGCAATAGCACGAGCTAATAAGAGTTGTTTCTATCCGGCACATATTTTCTCAACGAGGATAGATTGTTCATTATGTTATTTTATTTCATTGATTTTGGAACATGAAGTTGATTCAAGAAGGTTCCTAGAATTAATAACCAAAAAGTAATTTGAAGAGTGGCAATGCTAGTATAAATAATATGAGAAAATCACTTTCCTAAAAATCACTGCATTTTCGCGTATTCCAAGAATTTCCCGTTGTTTGCGAGAATGACAAAGACCCACTGATCTCAATTCCAACATTTCTTTTTATTCAAACATAAAAAGTAGATAACAAAATGTGTACATAAAAAATCTGTCAATGAGAGAAAAAGATCGGAAATCATGGTTTCTCACAAAAGAGTATTCTAAGAGATGGTCCAACCGAATCAACTCTCACTATCTTTAGAAAAACAACCCATAACAAGGAAAACATACAACATTTCTTGATGGTAGTCTTCAAATGTCTTATATCGAGGTCCCAACACGACCTATTTAAACACTTCAGGGACTCGTTATATAACCATGAAAACAGACAAGTCCCTGGGTGCCTGTTCGAAGGAGCTCCTTATATCGAGTTGAGCGCGTGTCGCATAGACGAGGAAGAGAACGAGGCCCTGCGCCCGAGTTATAGGAATTTAATCCTCGTCCTGGTTACGTCAAAGGGCGCTGCACCGTACAGGGTCGGTCGGATGCCCTCCCGCCTGCTCCGCCCAACCATCCCACTCGTTCGTCTGCACCTTTTGATCGCGAGAGGGACCACGCGATAAGGGTTACGCATCTCCTTTCACCCCTATTCGCACAAGGACCCTTTCCTCCCCTTTCACTCTCACTCCCTCTCTTTCTGTACCACCTCGAGGCAGTGGGCGTCGGTTCGCTTGCCTAAAATAAAAGAGAGAGCCTGATGCTGCGGAGGAAAACGCAGGAAGATAAAATTATATGAGCTTCAGGGTGACAGTAGAAAACTCTCGCTTTTCTGCCTCTCTCTCTCTCTCTCTCTCTCTCTCTCGCGGCGAGCGTGGCGGCACTCCTGTGATCCCAAGTCTTTGACGCTCACGTTAACGGCTTGGATTTTGGTATAGAGGAGGTGCTGTTCCAGCGGGTGAGTATGTGTATACTAGAATGCATATGCATACGATCCTTGGGCTCACGAACAAAAAAAGTGGGGGACACAGGGGTTAAGATTTTTTCTACGTCTTGTTAAAATATTCTGTGGAAATTTTTATAGTTGCAGAATCATTTTTTCAGTCTCGAGCAATAGTATGAATACAACAATCTTCTATATCAACAAATTAAAACGTACGTTCTCCTTTTCTCCTTCTATTATGTTCAAGTGATTCACACACTTGAGAGAGACACACACACAGAAAAGAGAGAGAGAGAGATTAACAATTAATTTCCATCGCGGTTGTACTGTCTTGAAACACGCAAACAACGAGTTGTTGCGCTAGAAAAATAGTTGGAAAAGTATTATTTTCCTTTTTTTAATCTGAACATTTCGCAATAACGTCAAGAGCAATAACTCGCGTAATAATTAATCGGGTTCGGTTTCGTAACATTCTTAAACTTCTCTTAATTATACGAACTATTGAGAAGGACTGTAAAAATTAATCACCTCATTA
Source organism: Laupala kohalensis (assembly GCA_002313205.1). Classification (NCBI taxonomy): domain Eukaryota; kingdom Metazoa; phylum Arthropoda; class Insecta; order Orthoptera; family Trigonidiidae; genus Laupala; species Laupala kohalensis. The sequence goes on from NNCF01127058.1 coordinate 379,325, forward strand.
TATCCATCTTCAAAATAAATAATAAAGAAAATTGTTACCATTTTTATATAATAAAATATATTAATAAAATAGTATAATAAAGTAACTGACAATTTTGATTATACTCCTAACATCATTTGAAACACGGTGAATATTTCCCTGTCAGAAAACATTTCATACATAGTGTCTGGAGATGATAAATTTAAATTCCCCCCCCCCAGGAAGGACTCGTTGCATATGAAGAATATGTCATTTCGAAGACAATGTACGGCTTAGCTGGAGATCATTTCGAATATTTGATCGGGATATTTGATTCCTGGACTAGTAGGGGTCTCCTTGATGGCATTTTCGCCGGGAGGAGCGAGACTGCGATCAGCACGCTGCCTGGTTCCCTGCCGTGTTATCAGACCTCAAGATCGAAGGGGAGGGCAGAAGTATGATGAAGGAGTCCAAGCTAGGGCATCGGCCATATTAAGGGCTGCAGCACACACGCAACCACAACCATTAATAGGGTCCTAACAATTTAAAACTGTTTAAATATTCAGAAGATTGGCTTTACTTACGCATTTTATGTAAGATTACAACGTGCCACAAGTACTGAAGAATTACCAAACCCTGCGTTGGAGAGGGGGAGGGGATGTTGAACAATTAGTTTTCTGTAACGGAATCCCGTCAGGTACTTAGAAAATTATGGGAAAAGTCTTATGTCATTCTTTTGATATTATCTTCACTTCTATTTCTAATTTGTGTTTAAAACTATTGCAATATGAGAGCAATATATCCGAGTGAAAAAGTCATTCCAACTAAAATACCACTGTTACCAAAAAGTACTGATTCAAATATGAATTCATCTGATTTCAAATATTAATGTAAAATGTGGCTAACTAGGAGTTCACATAATTCCTTCGTTTCTCATAACTACACAGTTCTTAAATGCACAGCTTATGGGTTTTAATGTTCACAATTTGAGTGTCAATTGCCGAATCATTGTCTTAAAATAATTTTCAATCCATAGTTAGAACTAAACGTGATAAAATATAACTTAATGCGTAATTGTTTTCAATTACACAAAAAAATTAATAAAATTCTTTTACATAATGATACATCAAATCTAATTCATGGATACAAATGCAGGTCTTACGATCGAAATATTTTTTTAACTTTTACCAAGCATACTTTTTCTTTAAAAAAAAAGAAACTTTTTGAGTTATAATAATTGCTTCAATATTTAAGACGAAATAATATTAAAAAACAAAATAGGCAGATTTTTTTTTCTGATACGAGTTCTAGACTTTTGTGAAATAACAGTACCTGTCCGGGCTCCTAAAATAAAGAGAGAACTCAATACAAAACCAAAAGTTTGCGGACTAAAGGATACGACCTTGAGATAAAATTTTGAACGATCACAATGCTTTCTCTCGGATATAGTAAAAACGTCCATTTGAGTTGTACGGTCGATCCTCCCTTCAACCAACTTTGAAGCGATCTGCGGATTCAGAGGGGTCTCGATTCTCTGAAATTCGTGCCATTGAAACGTCTGCGAGACATTATCATTAGGGGCTCCCCTGGCTTCAAGTTCATCCGTGCCTCGCATGAATAACGCACTCCGTCTACAGAAGGTACACACTGTTTAACATCGAGATTTCAAGAGACAAGAAAATATATGCACCCTGGTAATACTTCCTAACAATCTTTCCGCATAAATCATATTGCATGTCTAGATTAGTTATGAAAAATGTTCATACATTCGGGTCTGAATTATATCCTTGATTCTTCATCATCTGAATTACGGCAACGTGAATTTTCAATCAATACTCTTAATCAAGAAATTTTCTCTTCATGCCATTCAGAGAAGTAGATAATTTCAATAAATTCATAGAAAGGAAGTTCCGGGATATTTTAAGCGATAAAACATTCAAAATGTTCCTGAAGTAATATTATATTTGTGCGAGTGTGTGTAAAGTGGATCTCGTCAGTCCTTCCACTTAGTTAGCGTTGACACCTTTAAATTACTCCCCCATCCCTAAATACTCTCTTTCCAGCGCCCTTTACACTTTTTTGGATGCAGTCCAGGTTCGCTTGTTCCAGGATCACCCCAAACGTTTCTCATTATTTCCTTAATTTCTTCTTTCCAATATCCACCCCTCATTAAATATTTTACTATCCTGGAGAATCGAAACGACTTGTCCAACGTCAACAATAATTTTATCACCCAATCTTTCCGTACCAACAAAGAGTGGTTACGATAAATTGTTTCCGTAATTTTTGAAACTCTGTACGCTTTATATTCTGGTCGCGTCGCTGTTTGCTTATCTAGGGGCGAGAGGATCATTAGCTAGTGTGTCGACGAGGGTACGGCGGGACATCCCAACGAATAACGAAGGTTCCACGCAGGGTGGGTGGTGGACAATAGACGAGATTAAAGAAGAGATAAAGCTAAAGGAAAGAGAAGCAGAGAGGGAAAGAAATAACCATAAAAAAAGAAACCAAATGGATAGTCAAAAAATAGAGTATAAATAAAAAGTTAAAATAAATAAATAAACTTATTGTTGAAAAAGCAGTTGCAAACTGTGTATGACGACGTGGGGGGTAATGCACAAAGTTACTGTCTAGAAACAAGCTGGGGTCCATCCCATCAATTCCGATCAAGGAACCCACGTCAGTGGCGTATTTAATATTTATAAAACAAATTATCGAACAAATACGTACTGTTAACCATTTATTACTCCAAAATAAGTCGTAGACATTAAATGCACTGAAAATTCGATATTAATAATAGAAGTATAAATGACATTCCCGCATATGTGAAAATCTTTCTGTACCCGAAGGAAAACCAGCGAAAAAAGAAAAGTTAGGATGGGGTTACAGAGTTAATGTACACAAGCAAGGTTGCCAACAGACAGAGACCTACTGTTATGAATAAAAAGAAACAAATACAATATAAATGAAAAAAGTAATATAATCGGTATTAAAAACTACAACAAAAATATAAAAAAACATGAAAAGGTAAAAAGGCAAAGAAGAATAAAAAAAGGAGTGAAGGAAGAAGTTGAGAGGGAAGATGAAAAGTGAAGGGCGATGGGAGTGGGAGATGTGTCTACTAGGTGTGGCAAAGGGAAGGGTTGGAAGCGGCTGCGTCCGTGCTTATTTCGCCATCAGCAACTCCTCTCTCGCGGCCGCCCTTCAACCACCCACACGGTCGGTCGGGGAGTCCCCACAGCGCGCTCGCAACGACCAGATAATGCCACTTGCGACCGCCCCATGCGCTTCCCGCCTTCCAGCTCGCTTGGCAGGAAAATATGCTGTTCTATATACCACCGCCATAAATTATTTTTTAAAGCATTGCCAAATCATGCACGAGGATTTGGAAGAGTATTTTGAGCTTGGAGACTGTCAAGATCAGGGGTGGGGAACCTGTTCTCATTTGAAGGTCATATTAGAGCATCCACGAAGGACAAATTCAAAAAAGTAATTAAATTTACTGCAAAACGAGAATAGTCTAATGCTAATTTAGATGTTACCGAGTATCTTCAAGTAGCGGAATAACCATATTCTCAAAATTACTCTACATATGTTCCTCGCATATATAGAAGAGATACAAAAACTCATGTTTAATAAAATGAGGCAAGGTCACATCCCTCGACAAAAGTGTCTTGAGGGCATCTCAGTTTAATCCTAAAAGAGAAATTTATTTTATTACTAGACGTGATTCACCAAAAGTCAAAAACTACCTTTTCTGTGTACAAATTACAAACTTAGTATTTTTATAATTAATAGTTTAATTATAGTAGGCGATTTAATTATTCACACGATTTTAAAATTCATAACTGATCAAAAGATTCAAAATATAACGAATTGAATTCTCAAAAATCTCTCATGTTTATTGGTTCTGTAATAAAATATAACAATCATAATTCCTTGAATGATTTTCGTTGTAGAATTTTGTACTTTTTAATCCTGGATACCAAGTAGTTAATAAAATTGTATTTCAAACATAAATATGGAATGTCACAAAAAGGGTAGAAAATGACTACAGAGACATGTAGTAAAAACATTTGCTCGAACTGTGTTAATTGGTAATTAAAAAAGAAACGAGTGATAAGAAACTACGAATAAGCAATATTCATTATGATATGATATATATATATATATATATATATATATATATATATATATATATATATATATATATATATATATATATATATATATANTTGTAACTGAATAAAAATCATTTGCTTTGAGGAAGATGGTTGCAGACTTGTACAAGTAGTAACCAACACTTCGAATACATCTTCAGTTTAATAAAAAAATAACAAGAATGAGTAGATCCAGCAAAATGCTTCACCACTGAGAAAACTCTCACGAACTTCCTCAGAGATTGGATATCTAAAACTCCATCTTTGATTTAGTATTTACACCTTCTTCGAACTCATTCTTAATCTCGACTTTCCGGGATTTGAAATGAATATTCTGAAGAAACATAAAACCGGGTTAAATTAACACTTGCTTGTAGACATAAAGCTATCGAAACTTCAACATTGGGTTATAAAGTCCATACCAAATCATAACTTCGTTAAAGAAAACTTCTTAAGTATGAACTATTTAATATATCGATATATGAGGGTATCTCCGCGACACATTATCCAGAATCCGGAGGTTGGACGTGAAGCGTGTTGGTGTAACAATCGTACTTGATGACTTTGCGGAAATCTCCATTTATTAGGAAATTAGTTATAGTTTACGAAGCAAAATTGTGCCCGAAAATACAAAGGAAGTTCGGGTGGTACAAATTTAATTGAACACTTTATTTCGATATTTAAAATCATATAAACCTTTCGAAGTCGTAGTTAAATAACAATATAGTATTTATAAATTCGTGAAAAAATTCGGGAATTATTTTCATTTTCAGGAATATTAAACCAGCCTAGAAGTATTTGGTATGTATAACTAGGGTATTAAAAATCAATCCTCACTGAATTATGATCAGCTGGTATGTTAGCGTGAAATGGTGAATGAGATGGAGCTCAAAATGAGAAATCTGGATTAGCTCCAATATGACTTAACACCATTTCTTCCGCTGCAGCCTCAATCACTTTTCAGGGTGTGTTAGCGTCGTCTGGGATGGACTCAGGAGAAGAGGGTGAGAAATAAGACGAAGTGCTGCGGAGGCGTCGTACGCGCGCGAGTGAGCGAAGTGGGAGGAGGAGGAGAACAAGTGGTGAACGAGGACGTGGCGGGGAAGAATGCTCGTCTTCGCAAACGCGGGAAGGAGATCAATAGAAGAAGCGCAGCGGGGACAATTGGGGACAGGAAGTTGTTTTCTCAGCCAGGGAGGGCTTCCTCGCAAGGACTGCCGTCGCGACGCGGCGGCGGCTGCAAAAGGCAGAGCGCATTACGACAACTCTTCTCCACCGCCGCTGCCACCGGAGAAACGCTCCCTCCTACGCGCAGGAGATGCACAATACTCGCCGGCGAAGGAATAGTAATGAGGGAGGAGCGTAAAGATCACGTGAAATTCGAGGAGACAATGTAAGCATAGCGAGATAGCCGACTTTTATCTTACTTTCGCTGTAGATAAGTGGATGTTTTACTAGTGTCAGCAGTATCTTAGTGAGTTTACGCTCGGATGTTTCCACCTACATCAACGATAGATTCGTAGAAATTATACTAACTGTCATGCCGTGACAATGAAAGGTTTTGATCCCTAACCTTTGGTGGCAAGAAGGCAACTAGAGGATGATTTATCCAACGGTTGTAAATACTTTTGTCTGAGTGCCACGGCATATCGTCTAGAATTGGTGGAACACCGCAATAGACACATGACAACGCCACTCTTTCGCTCCATTGGTTACATATCGTTACTATTCTTTCGGAGAGACGACTATAGGCGTCACGTCGGCGACGTCGTGAGGAATGTGGAAATGAGAGAGCTCGCGTTAGTTCGTACGCCGGCGACTAAAAGGTTGCGTCGTGGACAGACAGCAAGCGAGCAGCATATCTGAATGGAACAGGAGGGCGGTAGCGTAGCGCCTTCTCGCAGCTAAATACGATAGGATTTTACTCTCGCTCATTACCAAAAGTACTACTAGGGGATTCCCCTCGCGAATTCGCGTTGTGCCAAGGAACGGTAAGAAATGTCCGTAATATTCAAAACTTTGTATTTTTTTTTACGAGGGTAATCACTGTTATACACATTCTCTAACATTAATATTCATCCAGAGAACTTGCGTAGACTTATTTGAGGACTTCACATAAGTTTCCCTTCTTTTTTTTTTTTTTTAAAGGGTGAAAATATATTTTTTAATAGCTTGGAATGTTGGAGTAATAACCATGTGAACACTATTTTAAAATCCTTAGGTAGTCTACTCAGGATTTCAAATATTATTATAAGAAATTAAATAAATTTTTCATATCTTTACATTACTTATAAAATATGTTTTAACCTTTCTCCATTCATATATAATCGACATTATGTCATTATACGAATTAAATCGTATTGCAAAAACTCATTGATTAAAAGGTACATCTTTAATATAAGATTAATGTTTCGGAAATACTTTCGGTAATATTGTTCGTTTGATGCACTACATCACATTCATCGGAATTAAATTATACCTTAAGAAATGTAAAATTATCCCTTGGACTTGTTTTTCTTCAGATAGTACTCAAATAACACACACAATACTAATATATTTATTGTTGTATCACTCTGAGACGTTGTCCTATTACAGTTTACGAAGTTAGGTGTGCGATTGATCGGTAAAATAAACATCAATGGAAGAATGAAAAAAGATCGGCCTTTCCTAATTTGAGCATAAGATATGATTAGCGTAAGTGAGATATCAAGATTGGAATTTCTATTGGTTTCTTCAGACGAAATTAAACAAGCAAGCTAATGAAATACTCGACTAATTTGCGAGTATTTCAAACCGAATTGCTCCAATCTTTCTAGAGGTTATATAGCAAGTGTTTAACAGTTCTAACATCATTTAACGTACATAAGCTTCCAATTACCCCTAATACGAGTATAGAAACTTCTAAGAAAGTTAAGGGTCGTGTAATATTTTCCACTTATGTCATAGATTGCCTCAAGAAGAACAAAAAATTCGTCTCCGCATTCCAATAATCCTTTTTTCTCATACACGTATACTAAGATTTGTGACGATTCACGTTTTTCTCAAGTGATATTTACTTAGTTCATCGAAATGAAAGTGATGCCGCAGGTACTAATGTGCCCTTGGGTTTCACAGAGGGTTCTTGTTCTCGCTACTAGGAGGTGTTGATGTGGTTAACATCAAGTTCTGGCCGCTACGAGACTCTGGTAGGGTCCGGCATTCATTTAAAAGTAGACTGAGTTGGCCTGGCGGTTAAGGTATGATAAAAAGTCACATGACCTCACTTCGATTCGTATCCCACAACTCCAGTCAGCATCCCAACACTGTACACAGAGTTACGGTCTTGGTTCATTATGTGGAGCAAAATAATGCGTTCAAATAGTTCAAAGAAGCAAAGTTCCACTTAGTAATTGAATTAATTGAACTCTTAGTGCCCAAAATTACTTTAAAAAATTACCGATGAATACTTGTCAAAAATTAAAAATATTTTTACCATCATCAGATTTTTAAAACGCTAAACGATATATAAAGATCCAAAATAGGGGTTCACGTATCCCGCTTACGAACTGAATATTAGTGAGAGTGGTTTCAGTCATAATTACTTCCCTTCCAGCCACATCACTTGTCATCAAAATATTTAAAACAATCTGGAGTTGGTAAAGAAGTCAAAACCTTTACAAAAGCAAACAGTTAAGACATTGATCATCATACTATATCAGTCGAACACAAGCAACATGAAAAAATAAAAAAATAAAAAAAAAACAACAACCATCCAAGATNTAATTTCTCAGAAGGGTGATTTCCGTATCCAATTTGTAATATATTATAAGAAGGGGAAAGAAACTGATAACACAAAATGAAAGAATAGACGTTTATTAAAGTTGCAGGTTTGTAATAAAAGTTTCAGAAATATGAAGCATGCTTAAAATGTATAAAAACTTATTGTTTTTAAAAGAAACAGTTTAAAAGAAATTTTAATTACATTCAGTTTATGAAATAATTACCTTCAATTTAAAAAGTTTGCTCCAAGGAATGTAATTACCACCGAAATCATTAAAGAAGAAACATCAAATATAAATGCGTGAATTGTTGAAGTAATTTTCCTTCTGGATCAAAAAATTAATTAATCGCGAGTAATTTCGAGTCATTCCTAATTTAATTTTCAACACAGATCTTAAAGAAAATAAACCTAAAAAATAGTACTTGAGCCAGAAAGTGTCTACGGAGCACACTTTATGCATAACAGTTTGGTCACCTACCGTTACTTAAACCCAAGTGCCTGAGGCCTTATGAGGGCGAAAACGGGACCTCCTTATCATTTTTATACTTCGGCTAGCTTTTGTATCCCAGGAGGGACTTTTCGCCTTAAATTATTCATCCTCATTTTCTTCTTGGCTTTGAAGTTATGAAGCTGGTCGTCCCGTGCGCTTCGCCCTCCGCTAACTTCGGAATTTCCCGAGTCGACGCGGGCGACGAGCCCCGTCCGTAGGCAATTACGTACAGGAGGGGAACAGACCATCCGTCGCCGGAAGGGGGCGGCTCGACAACGGGAAATGGATCTTCACCATATGTTTTATATGCGTTCACCTCAAACCCGGAAATATAGCGAAATCGAACGATCGATTGGCTTTATATATGGCACGGATTACTGCAAGTTTATATTGATTGCAGAAATTTTTGATTTGCGGTTCAAGGAAGAACGAAATATAGCGGGGAAAGACTAACTATTATTCGGATTGTTGAAGTCTGTTCACATTTTCTTAATGTTTAAGGAGAAATACGAAAACATTTTACGTTTGGCGAAGAAAGAATTCTATTCACGAACCATTGTGAATTGATGAGAAAATATTGAAGTTAAATTATTTTAGAAACTACTGATCGAAAATTGGAGAAGTAATTACTAATAACCTTATTTAATGATTAAATTTATTGACGGGAATTCTTGAACTTATAGGTAAATTATCTTTAAATTTCCCACAAATTTTAAGCATATTCTTTAATTAAAAAATCTCATAAAGCAAAACAGAAAAAGAAAATTATAAAAATACCAGTAATGAACAAAGAACATTCCACATAATGTTTTGACTTCTGTTCAATTATCCATGTAATGAAATATATTTAATATCCGCAAAATGTTTCTTTAATACACAAATACTATATTGTATTCTATAATTCTAATCACTAAAATACTTTTAAGTATACGAATATTTATGTATATTAATATTTATTTCTTCTTTAATTAACTATGCACTATTGAAAAAATATGAAATAGGTATAGCGAATAAAAATTTAAGTCACGATCACAAGAAATATCGTGAAATCATTTTATTTGTTTTCTTTTCAATTTAATACACTATTCCAATAAAATATTTCTAATTTTTTTAGCAATACTCATTGAAATAACTGAAATAATTCACTAAAACTTCAGCCTTTTTTGCAATCACCTACAGACAATTCTTTTTCGGATTGACAAAGCTATCGTGTTTCTCAAACGCCTTGTACACCTTATGAGTCATTTTGCCATAACCACAGTTACCATTGTACCACGCCTCAGGCATTCCCAAGAAGTCAGCGCTCCTCCTACTTTGTAAGCCACTCACGCACCTTCTACGTCACTCACCTTCTCCCACACGCAACCACATGACACAAACACTTTAGTTCCTTTCTTTGCCTCGAGTCACTGTGCACTCCCTCGCAACCACGGATTCGTTTTTGTCTCGAAGCACAAGAAAAAGTTCAAGGATCCCCCAACGGCGGCGGTCCACAACGTCCGCGAATCTTCTGCATCGCCGACCTTCCGACAGAGGACGACACAAGTCTCCAGGCAATGATTCCATCTACCGGAGTCGAAATCGTGGAGTATCGTAGGGTCCCATTCTAAGGCCCTCCAAGAGAATTGTTCCGTCATCCATCGTCACCAATATCATTCATAGCAACCTTTATATCTCTTCTATCCTTAATTTTCCGTAAGATTAAAATTCTTCAAATGCTTAACTTCTTATATTGTTTCTTTAGCTCTAATTCTACGACGACCTGCATTAATAGTACAAGTGAATTTGAATCAAAATGTTACATAAAAATTTAATTCATTTGACATTCTTGACCACGTGTTGCAAGAAATATCGGATATCTTGAGTGTAGGTCACAATAAATACATCACATATCGCCAATGTTTCGACTTTTTTAAAGCCATCTTCAGGTTTTTTAAACATACAAACCAAAACACTATACAATAAAAAACTAACACAATTGTCAGATAACTACAAAAAACTAACATAAAATATCACATCACAAGAAATTTAACATAGTAGTTAAATTGTTGTTCAGTCTTATAGAGTTCTCTATCTATACTAGAAGAGCGCATATACTAGAAATCGAATGACAACGAAATGAAGCTTGCATTTACACAAATAAATAATATCCGATATTTCACTATTCACTGAGGAAAATCAGAAAATATTCATACTGAGTACATAATCTCGTGCACCTGTATACGCGGCACTCAATAGCATAAAACAATAAATTTCCAGACGTACATTAAAACAAAAGTGTGATAAAATAACTATTCTTTTTTAGTTATGCAATGTAGTAAAAAGTACTCAAGACGAAAAAAATAGGATATTAATATTCACCAAGGAACGTGAAATAATGAATGACTTCTAGATCAAACAATAAAAAATATTTTACTACCGAGGAAATGCAGACATGTACATAAAAGCAGATATACCATTAAGGGATGAAGTTAAATTGGTGTGGTATAGAAATTAATTTCTTTAGTCACTTTGACTCCACCGCGTAGACCATCAAACAAAGCGATGTCCACCGTCTTTAGTCCCACTAATGAACAAGCTGTTTCCCAGCATCAAAGCAGCACCTTGCGTCTGTCCGCTTGGAAGCTGACACCATCCCAGTCTACCTCCCCCGCATATCAAGTACGTCGTCCTTGTGACATCAACAATCCCCATTGCAGACCCACCCTTCCACTGTCCACGCGTTGACTCCTCTTTGCCCGTACCCCGAGCTCTGAAACGCCTGCTCACAGCACGGTCACATCCTATGCGTGTGCCACACTCACCTCGTCGAAGGACCGGCCAGAGCGACTATTTGCATAACGGGATTACGATGTGGAAAGTCATTTTCGCAGTTGGTCACGTGGAGGTTGTTCCGTGAGCGGGGTGGTGGTAGCGGTAGTTGCGGAGACGATGGTGATTCTCCTGGGGGCAGGTTTGATGACGTAGATCAACATGGCGATGGTGGCGGTCGCATCGGCGCCGTTGTAGATGGTGCTGACTGACGCGAGTGGCGGAGGAGGTGGCGCCCAGGGACCGGGTGACATCAAAGCGGTGCGAGGCCGTCAATTATCCCGGCGCGGAAATTGCAAACAAAACAAGTGCGACGTGCGCGGCCGACCGTCCGCGTCGCGATTTTTATCACGCGCCCACGCGTGTTTCCGTTGCCCCGGGGCGAGGTGGCGGCGGCGGCGGCGGAAGCGGCGGCAGTGGCGTCAACCCTTTGCGTAGCGCGTTGCGTTGCACCTTTGGTCTCGCGGAATTTTCATTATTGTTTCTACTATGCACAACTTTTCACATTCTTCTCCCTCGTTTCCGCTTTAGAGATGTGCACTTGTTGGGGACTGCGGTTTGCTCTTGTGGGATGACAGCGAGCAAAGGTTAAAAAGCTCTGCACACACAGACGACTCGTAGAAACAAATATGTTGTTTTTCTATTTTTCACTGAAGACACTTCGACTATAATTACTTTCAACTACTTCCCTTGTATTTTGTCGGCGTGATTTACCTCGAATGAAGACAAAGTTAGTTCGAAACTGACGTAATTTACCGGATAGATTAAATTTAAGAATTGTTACTACCGCCCATATACATAATTTTAGAAAACACGTGCACATTTTAAATAATACTATANTTTAAATAAAACTATATTATAATTTACAATATAATATAAATGTACAACTTATAATAATACATTTTCATCAATGAACATATTATCTTAATATAACATCACAATATACCTATCACTTTTATAAAAGTTTTAAATGCTTCGATCAAATAAGTCAACGTATGCTTCATCACTGGTAAATAACAAAACAAAACAAAAATCCAATTAAAAATGAAAATAATTAAAACATTTATGATTGATTATAATCTAAAGAATATTATAGTCATATTTACATTCATATAATTATAATCATATTTATAATCATACGTATATTCTTATCATCATATTACGCACTCATATAAAGTTATAAATCACAATAAACACTGAAACAGAGTTGAATTTAAATCTTAAAAGATGATACAAAGATGTGGAAGAAGCAACAGTCAAAAACCCTCTGAGAGCATTTTAATATTACCTAGTGAAACGAAAGAAGACAAATAAATATTTCTTAATAAGAATACGACGTCATACATTATTAAAATTCCTTGCCTTTTCAAATAGAGGATTGCACGAGATACTTAAATACATCACAGAAAAAAAAGCAATCTCGCTTATTTGAAGAAGTACCCTGTCACGATTGTCATTGTCATTCTAGAAAGAAGGGGAAAAAATAAAATATTTATAAATGAAATGTGAAACGATGCCGGACTTGGTTTCATTTTATCACGAATTCATTAAACCCACTAGTATTTCGGCATTTTGAGTAAAATACGAATCCAAAAACTAAAAAAAGCAAGTAAATTCGAACTAAGAACATCAATAGAGAGCAAGGTAGTGTTTAAGAATGTTTTAATTATTTATTCACACAATTTTGTGAATTATGCGTCGTAATCCATCAATGAAAGTTATTTAAAGGAAATCGCATTTTCCTTTTACCATGAGATGTTTCAAATAAAAACTTCAATAATTTTCTTTCATAGTAAACTCATTAAATCTCACAAACTACATAATAACTTTTAAAATATTCATATTCCCGTGTACATGCAATTTAGTTCAGTTTCCACAGAAAAATTAAATTATAATGCAAGTACGTATCACTGACTTCTGTGGACGCACCAAAGATTATTATTTAGTAAACATTTCCCTCAACATGATCCTACGCTTCTTGTAGTCATACCTACTGTATAAAATCCTCAAAACAATAAGTACGTCCCTAACTGGAGGTTCGTTTCGATAAAATCTTTTTTTTAATTCTTCAAGCCAACTTGAAGAAGGAAGAGAAAAGAATTTTTGAACCGTAAAGAATAGCGGTACGCTTACAGCTTCCCAAAATGAATATTGTTTCCTTTTAATTACCAAAATGGTCGAGTTCGTCCTTTTAAGGACGATGATTAAATTAAAAACTTACATTAAGAGTATTATTCTTTCTTCGCGAGGATTTTGTGGACTATACAGCCGATTTAAGTTTTCTGCATATAGAAATACAGAATTTCCCTACATCTCTATTTTAAACATTAGTCCATTTTACTTTCTATAAATAAACGTTCTGAAAAAACAAACTTTCGTACAATAATGTAAATATGAATAATAAGGAAATGAATATACTATTTTGACGAAGAATCAGTAATACCAGATTTATAATTTTCAAGTTTTTCCTACAGTCGCAAACAATGATAGATGTACTTGAAAAAATATGAATTAGTACATCTTTCATCACCACTTTGACGACGTATATTTTTGAATGAAATATTAAGGACTTCTATTATTTTGTTAATACACACTTTGATATAAAAAACATTGACAAGTGTATGATAAGAAAATCAAAATATTAAAGATCAATTATAAAATGGATTTCAAACAACTCTTCCTTAATACTTGATGTGTAAAGATATAAAGAAAAGCACGTTCTTTACTCATTTACAAGCAATATATTATTAACGGAAGCTTCAATTAGAGAATCTTAAACTACATCACTATTCATTACAAAAAAATATAATAGCGTTATAAATACAGTTTTCTTATCAAACTTCTATTTCGGTGTATATGTTCTTGATTTACCAATTTCCATGACTACACCCTTGAACAATTCCTGTACCTAAATTCCAGTTCAATAAGTTGGCCGACACAGCGCCAACTTGCTCCTCTGCGTCCAGAACAGCATCTCGACAAGTATCAGAGTGTACGGGGAAACTCTATTCCAAGTCCGGACGCAGGTACTTACGGATATCAAGCACCTGTCTCCATCGCTGAAGTAGATGGCTTTGCGCGGCGACGGCGGCGGCGGCGTGCGTCCGCTCGCTTGGACTGGAAGGATGTCCCAAGAGACAGACGAAGAAGGCCGAGAGCATTTCCCATTTCCCATTTCCCCTCGTGTCCCGGGGCTGGATCCGTCACCCCTCACTCATATCGGCTCACGGCTTAAAACCACGTTGTTGTCTTGAGTAGATCATTAAATATTTCCGACACCGAAACTCCACGTCAATATTGCAATGTAGTTGTAGGATGAATAAAATATTGAATGGATATTCAATTTCTTGCTAACGTGTAATTACAAGTCAGACTGAATAATTAATTATACTCGTACTTTGAAAAAGAATATATTAGCTATATGTGCAATTTTTTCTATGTAAAATTCAGTTAGAACTTGCGTCACGTGATTGGTTTATAAAACGTTTTCTTTTCCTTTCTCTATTATGTTTACAGGCGTTGTACCTTTCCGATATTGGTTGAAAATGGAGGAATAAAACACAAATTCTCCTTATAAATATCAGCATGAGTGCTCAAATGTTTCCACTGTCACAAAATACTTCAGCTAATTATTTTCTAATGAGGTCTTAAAATAAATTAGCTTATTGCAGTTCACGAGATCATGTGCCGTTTTTAAATCGGTTTCGTCTATAAATTATGAATCGAGTTCGAAGTGAGGAAATCATATATAAAAACCTTAAGTGTTTTTCGACGACACAAAACGATAACTTTTATAGACAGCTTAATGCTATCTCCATTCTTCTATAGCAATCAGTCCAAATTCATATTGATGCGACTATAAATCAATGGTATCGCCATATTTTTACTTGAAAGACTTCTGAAACAATATTTCATCTGAAATAATATTAACATGTCGATTTTTTTACAAGCCACTTACTCACAAACTTCGTCATAATTTTTGAAGACAATCACGCCGAATTTGGCAGCTATTCCGTGAGTGCATGTGTACAGGCTATAAATATATGCGCGCAACCCGCCTTCAAGTCTAATCGGAGGGCGACATCAAGTTCTCCGTACCACCCGCCTCCTCCGCCAGATTGTAGAAGCGGTAGGCAGCTGTTCCAGCGACGCAACGCACTGTATTCAATTAGAAGACAAAAATCGATACTCGCATGCTAGGTGAAATTTTTCAGAGGGATACTTTAAAGGTGTCTTAGAAATAACGTAAAATCTAACTTTACAATTTTAAAAATTTATGATGCAGGACGAAACAATTAAAAAAAATAAAAATAATAATGACCATGAATTTTTTGCACATGATTTCTGTTCAGAGGTCCGAAATTCAGAGCAGGTGTTCTATGGGGTGGATCTAAGTGTGTCAGCAATTCTTGTATCGAAATTCTATTTTGATCATTTTTTATTGAGCATTAAATATATTTTGTTTTTCTCTCATACTGGTCCAGTCAGAGATCAAAACAGTGGTTACCCCCAAAGTTTTGAATACGTCCTCATGCTTTGCCCTCTCACGATTTTGAGGGAGATGATTGTGTTTCAACTTTGTCCCCATGAAAACGTTCCGAAAATATGGAAAAAGAAAAAAAAAACAGAAATTTCATTGTCTAAATATTCTTTTTTAGTTTTTTGGTCTTGAATCTTCAATTTTTGGGAAGCGTAAATTTTGACTTCACATTATTTCTAAGAAGTCACTTAAGTACACCACTCCAAAATTTCACGACCCTAACTTCACAATACTGATTTAGATCAAAATGCAACATAGTTCGCCGCGCTGCTCCGCCAGTCACTCTGATCACCCGTCTCGTCTCGACTCACCCGCTGACACCCACCGCCATCGCCGCCTGCCCTTCTTCCTTCCCGTGTCCTGTGACTCCGATGGCGCTCGGGAAGAGAGCTTTAGGGCTTTGAGGACGCTCCCTCGCCGACTGCAGTGGGGGAGCTCCTCTAGTCGTTACTCACCTCGCGAGCGCACTGTGGGACGCGGAGCGATGTCCTCGGCACGAACCTCTCTCCTCTCCATCCCACGGCTGCTACCAACTGCACCAGATTGATCTCACCAACTTAAGCACATCTTCATGATAATACTGCTCCTCGTTTACGCAGAAACGATGAATTCGTAAAAATGGAAATTTACCGTTTGTTATAGGAAATATTGAATGTAGATTTGAGTGAAGATTGTAATGTTACGACTAAGGGAAGAGGAATTAACATAACGAGGACGACAATCGGCCTGAGAAGAAAAATGACGAAGGAATCTTCGCTACGAAAGAAAAGAAGAATATATTCATTTAACGTTATCATTTATTGATTTATGGTTTTCAATAAATGAACGGGAAAAAAATCCTTTTTCAAGCCTCCTATGAATTACTGTAAAAGAAGTGTAGTTCAGTTTTTATTTTATTACCAAACTAAGGTAAAGAAGTGTAGTTCAGTTTTTATTTTATTACCAAACTAAGGTAAATAACTGTAGATACAGTGCTAAGGATTGTCTGTGTGAGAAAATGTGAGAATAGAATTTAAATTTCAGATAGCTCAGAATACCCTATAAAAACTGAATTTATATATTTTTAGACTTAATCCAGTGAATATCAATTAGAAGTTCGTGTAATTGAACAGCCCTTTCAAGAACCCGAAAACACAATTGTACAGCAAATTACCTCATTTGCAAAGATAATCCAGGCCTTTTTGTCCTTGCAATTACGCACATTGAGCCACAGTGCGTGGGATTGCCAAAGGACTTTAAGGGAATACAGGGGAAGCTGAGCTGAGGGCACCGCGGGCCTCAGTGAGGGTGAAACCTTACACTCAACCTGAAGATTCACGAAAAGAATAAAGAAGCGGTAAGATTTCCTGGATTTGTAAATATTATACGCTGACATCAAATAATTCGTTATACTAAATTAAAATATGTATAAATGAAACATTTTTATGGTGTTGTATTTCTTAAAGTGAATTCAATTGGATTAGTAATAGGTGTCATTGAACTTGCTCCATTTTCATATCTCAAAAATTACAGGAAAAAAGAGCGCTTTAAAAATTGAATCATATTTAGAGCAAATAATATCTCGAACAGGTCAATTTTTATCATTCGAAGACCAACGGGGAAAAACCAACTTTGTACAAAAAGCAAAATTTTTAAGGACCTGAAAAATCAAGTTTCAGTAAGCTGCTTCTTCCCCGTGGGTCAATATCTTTTGCCTTCATTTTTACGGGACTGAGTTAACTCTTCACAGTTA
Organism: Laupala kohalensis; assembly: GCA_002313205.1. Lineage (NCBI taxonomy): Eukaryota > Metazoa > Arthropoda > Insecta > Orthoptera > Trigonidiidae > Laupala > Laupala kohalensis. Next base: position 396,776 of record NNCF01127058.1, read on the forward strand.
GGGAGCCACAAGTAGTACACCTCCTAAGCTAACATACGGCGATAAAATCTCGATTTTGAAAAAAAATGGACAAAGTTGGGTTTTCCCCGAAGACCTTTATTTGTTATGCATTTTTCGATAAAATACAATAAACTGCAGTGAATTTTACTTCAATAGAGTCAACTTTACTAGAAATATTTTATAGTTCTAATTCAACATTTGTGGAGAAGAAACCCTTTGAATAGGGATATATCATTTTGTTCACAGCAGGTAAAATATCAAATTGATATTTCTAACGAACTTTTGGTATCATTAAAAGCAGATAATTTAAATCTAATTACGATGTTACGTCAACACACCACGAAATACCAAGATAAAGTACTGTCAATACTAAAGCAGCACAATGAAAATATCTGAAATAATTATTTAATAGTTTTCACTATGAGGGATTTCTTGTATAAGTAAAGAATATTAACAACTATACAAATGCATAGTAATTAAATTTTTTACAAATAGAAATTTGGGTTGATATTCATAAGAGGCATATTTGTTACACTTATTTGGATATTTATTTTCAAGGGATGTGTATAAAATAGAATAGAAGAGAGTAAATATACCTGAAATTTGATATCATATACCCGTAGAAAAATTCCTTCTATGTCATAATTCATGAGATTTTGGTTCAAAGAGTAGAGAGGCTCATTAAAATGGATAGCAAGAAATAAGTTAATATAATATAAACACTGGCCATCACCACCCCCCAAGTTCAGAAAGTCAATATTGTATGTATAAACAACGTATTAATTAGCTATCACTACTGTACGAGATAACACAACCTCATCTGCATTTGCGGAGGGTGAATCTGCATACGAGTACATTTGCGAACTACGATTAGACTAGAAAATTGTCACTTTCTAATAAGTTGTGTAAATTAAAATACAACAAAATATAAGAGCACAGCGTTAATCTTTCTATTCTTTCACAAAAAAATGGTATTACTTTTTGAGTTTGCATGTAAATTCATCTCAGAATGAATTGTTATAGGCATGATCATAATACGTCCATCTACCAATTATCACTATCTCATCAATTATTCAGTTATCCAAGGAGTGTTAGCACGATACATTGCTAGTATGCTCCATTATTCAGCCTCATGACTCTCAGCTGTTAAGATTTAGGTCCAAAAATTGCATGGGATATTGATTCCTCTGTAGTTGCACAATGCAAATACGAAATAATATAAAAAATATAATGTAATAATACTTAAGATAAACAACATAAAAAAAATTTCACAACTTTTTATCGGATGCCGATCCAATTTTTCATAGTTGAAGTGGTCAGTTTTATTTTCTGTTCAGCTAGAGAAAACATTTTACCTCACAACTTCCGAGTACCTGCTCGTGGAGGAGAACACATATTGACACAAAGGCAAAGGAAATTATTCTCTAATTTCTCTATGATTGAGGAAACAAACTCATTTTTGTTAGGAATAAACAAACGCGCAAATTCCGAGTAAAAGATTTTTCCAAAGAATAAATTAATCGCTAATAAAAAGCAATCACCATGAAATGATTTAATTTTTTAATGTGTTCTCCATAAATGAAGATATTTGTACAAATATAAAGCATGTATTGTCAATTCATTAGTAAGACCGCGGATATAACCCACGAGTAATTGGAACTGTCTCCAGCAGTACGAGTATCCCTAGAGCAATCGTCATGTTATCGGTCGTGAAACACGCGGCGTCGAGTTATCAGCGGGGTTGTAGAACGCCAGCTTGCAAATGTTCAGTGTACCTCGACGACCAATTTCACTCAGTTATGAACAATTGACGGGGTTTGAGAGAGGTTGTCTCGTTGTACCACGCGAGAGAAGACTGGTCGTTCCAGTGAATTGGCTACCATCTCGACCGTTCCAACAGTAAACTGACGTTGGTTATGGACGAGAACACACATGCACCAGGTACGAACTGAAACATCGAGACGACAGTTTCATCGTCACACGTGCGTAGACGTATAGAAGTCAGATTGTCAAGCATTTCATCTGGTAGACAATCACCTCTAGATGCCTCTTCATCTACGCCTCGAATCGCACTGTTGAGTTGACAATTTAGACCCTTCCACGCAGAATTCCATTGCTCTTCTTGGATAGGCCGATTCGAAACGATATCATTATCCAAAGTAGAATCTGCTGGTAAAAGAAAAATATCGTGCCTAATTACTTAATGATTTACGTTTTCTCATTAACAATTTAAAAAACCATCGAAAAATATGGGTACCCGATAACTATCACTAAACAAAACATTGTACAACAACGATCACTAAATGTACTAAAACATGTCACGTACACAAATTGCTTGCTAACAAATGCACACAAACTCTTCTTTAAAATGTTTGTGTGTCAAGAGTTTTTTAAAGTAATATTAATGACTATTGTTAGCAATTCTCGCATGTACGCTTCTCTTTAGTAATTAACATTAAGTACGCCAGTCTTAAATGGATAGGTATAAATTTACTTTTATATTATGAACATTTAACTGCATTTACCTGACTGGCTCAACAAATTGAAATGTGAAATGAAATGAGAAATGTGAAGGAGATGCATTATGCAATTTCGCAGGAAATCCATTATACAATTTACATCGTAAGAAGTAACTTAAGATCCCTAGAATCAGTTGTATTAGATGATTCGTGTCAATTCACTTCAAATAATTTCTGGAAGATGAGTTACAATTTTTTTCCCAATCGTTCTCAAAGAAGTAAAATAAGTTTCAATACAATAATCTTACGAGGTGGTGTTAAATCAAAAACGATATTTTATTTTAGGTTCGTTATGATTAACATAAATATTGTGCAGAATATGTGATCCACCATTGTGCACGAATGTTATCTTTCTTAGACCTTGAGACTAAGTCTAGGATGAGAAGTAGGATTGAAGCGCCAGAACTTATTTCAATATTTTATACGTTTGAGTAGTTGTTCATATTTTTTCTTTGTTATGTGAATATTTCTTTAAATTTGAGTTTATTTTATAATGATCAATATATTGCTAAATTATTGCAGTCTCTAAAGCAAGTCATTGTTTACGACAGAGCTACTCATAGAATAACAGAGACAACTGCTAAGTCGACCAGACACTACATGCTATTGAGTGTTGGGGCAAATTTTGCTTACCGCCCCAAACAGGATTACATCATCGGGATGTAAAATAAAATAAAATGAAATAAAATAAATTTTATAGTCAAAAAGCACTTGCAAACTGCGTATGACCACGTGGGAGATAATAAACGAAGTCACCCCCCGGAAACAAGCACGGGACAATCCCATCAATTCCGATCAAGGGCCCAAGGGCAGTGGCGGGTTTATTACGTATGTAAAAATATTTAATGAAATTCGTAGTTATCCATTAATTATTTCAAAATGAATCGTACATATAATATACAGTGAAAGTTCAAGACGTGAACTTTATTTATCCCAGAAATATGTAAAGTGAGAATAGTTTAATTTAATATTTTGTTGAAGTAAAAACGTGTAATTATTGAAATTATTATATTCGTACTTAAAAATGGGTTAATAAAGAAATTCATTCACTTCATCACTCCTTTCTCTCTGCTTGGTGGGTGCGGGAAGTTGAATGATCGTGTGTCTAAGCGAGATCCAGCCGGCGAGGAGGCGAGGCGTTGAGAGGCTGCAAGACGGCTCGTGCCGCGAGGCGCATAAAAATGCAGCCTCGCTCCGCACCACAGTCCTCGAGGCGATAGGCGCTCTCGCTAGGCAGGGGAGCCACTTGTTGCCCGGGGTGCTTCCAGGGTCGCAGCTCGCCTTTGTTGTAAGGACGGACCCACTTGTTCCCACCCACCTGATCTAGCCACATTGTTCTTCCACATACACTATTATCAGCATCTCTACCATCTGCTCTCCTAGTTGTTTGAACTTGTTCATGAACACCCATTCCTTTCATCAGATACTTCATCAAAAAATGAACAAAATAACCACGGTAAAAAAAATACTAAGAGAGTTGATTTCGGTATAAATAAAATGCTATTCCGTTGAAACATTTTTAGTTTACTTGAGATATTCCAAGATATTATCCATTAAACATTTATTGAGTATATTCATAATAGAGGATTACTTTCTCTCCTTAATATCCATGTTCTTGTGGTCGTCAGGATGCTTATGCTACATATATTAAAGTTTTTTTATTAATACTTTATGTTCTGTACACTCGGTATAGCTCCCACAGTCCGTAAACATTCCACACTCCTTCGTCTCATCAGACGTAGGTACCATGTTCTTTCATATTAACAACCATCTGCACCTGTAGAACTTGTTTTTACATTATTTTTGCAAATCTGTTTCCTCTCTCCCTTAATTATACATTATAGACAAGGTAATTATGCAAAATTTGCGAGTTGTCTTTGAGTGGATTAATCTTTGCAACAGTACTATTATAATGGTTTTTAATACTGATTATTTATTTTAAAATAAAAAATAAAATCAAGAATTACGCAGAATTTTATTGAGTACGAACATAAAAGTCATTTATATTCAAGGTTATATTAAGGTCATTGTTAAGGGTTTGTTATTTTTAGGCAGATTTATGATCTGAATGATTTACCCTGCGTACAAAAGATGCAGTTGATTGAACATTTTAATCGGATGATTAGTTTGCGACACTCCGAACACTTCATTAAAATGTATCAATTTTCTCACGAAAAACTAATTAATCTTGAAGTTTTGCTCTGGAGATAAATGTTTCCGTCAGACATCTCGCTAGAGGAGACCTCTGATGACATCACCGTGACAGTACTTCAGTACGCTATTTCCTGTAGTACTCATGGGATTTCGCGCTCACGTTTAGCATACTTATTAACATTGCTTAATAACACCGTTCTATTCCTAATTTTATGCTCACTTGAAATATTTATCTTTAATGCAAGAATGTTAAGGTAGGACACCCTGATATCAACTAGTATGACCGTACGTCTCACGTCGCTCAAACAAGTCATGATCCGGTGGAAACGTACCATGTATTGTACATAAAATTGTCATAGTTTCCAACCCAAAAATTACCTTTGTTTTTTTACAGGTAATCCAAATAACAACTATTAGAATAAAGCTAACATTTTACAATCACACTTAATTAGTAGTTTTACTGTACAGGTTGCATAAGAGGCACAAACTCTAGTCAATTGACCATAGGTTGTTGGTACGATCCTGGCGTAAGGCATGGATACTTCTGAATATAATTTCAACTTTCATTTCATTAATCCGTTGCCATCACTCATAGACCTAATGAGATTGGTTTCAGTAGGGACATACGCTACAAAAAACTTACCCAATTAGGTCATCATCCTTCACGGTTGCCGACCTCAAGAAGAGATGACTCGGAAAGAACCAATTTGTTGTCTTTTTCTATTTTACTACGCTTTCTGTTGCGGAGAAAATCATTAGGTCGATGAAAATGAAATTTCGAACCAAATTAGCAATCTTTTGCCTCACGAGTTATAGTCGTCTACGAGTGAGCGTAGGCCACGAAAAACGACTCGTATCACATCGACAGATCTCTCACTGTCATTAAAACCCTTGAAGTGTGTACAAAGGAGCAAGAAGTAGAGGAAATGCATGGTTATTAGAAAGTGAACAAATATGATTTTACAGTAACTTAGAATGCAAGCAGAGGAAAAGCATAAGAATTAGAAAGTTACCATGCACGATTTTATTATTATTTTGAATGTAGAGATGAAAGAAAATCTATCTCCGACATATGTATGAAGAATTGACATTTTTGCTTTAGAAACTATTAGTAATTATTATTTTGATGCTGCAATGAACACGAGAAATTTAATTTCTTAAATCTGATCCCATGTGAATATATTCCTGCTTCGCATGCCGAAGAAATCAGATTTTTTTTTTAAAGACATTTCTTCTAGTTTGTTATTCTGCACGCATGTCGAAGCCAATGGAACGCTCTAAGGCGTGCTAGTCGCATTCGTTCCAACAGAATCAAAGGAGTGACGGAGGACACAGCGAGGTATGGGATGGTGAGGGGGAGTGACGAGAGCCGTCACTCGCCGCTCCGCTATCCGAGCGCGGCACACGCTTCCGTCGCCTCCACCGCCGCCGTCGGCGTCTACACAGCGCGGGAGAGCGAAACGACGGACGGCACAGACAGCGAGCGGGCGCGCGCCTGCCTCCGACGAAAAAAGAAAAAAAAGAAGAAAAAAAAAGGGGGCCAAATGTATGGAAATCGGGTTTCGCGGAGCTGTCAGCCGCCTCCGCTGCTACGCCGCGCCACCGTAGCCGGAGCCTTACAGCCAGCGCACGTGTGTCAGGAGGGTGGGAGAGCGTGGACGAAGGCGGGTCGACACGTGTGTGGCGGACCGGCGCGCGCCCGTCGCGCCGTGGAGTCCCCGCAGGGAGAACCCGGGGGCGCGGTACAGTGCGGCGGAGGCGGAGGGAGCGCCTTTTAGGAAGTCGCCGAAACCCGGAACGCATTGGCGCGGAGCGGGTGGCAAGTTGCCTGGCAATATACGCGGAATGGACTACTTAAGAAATCTTTTCAATGGACGCTCTTATGTGGAAAAGTTGTCAGGTAACATTTCGAACTAAATGAATTTTCTTAGGGTTCATTCCTCAGATTTTTTTTGGAACATATCGATTTCATATTGATCTATTTTTTTTTCTTTTGAATTTTCAGATTTACTTCATAATATTGCAAGAACTCCCAGCTACAACGAAACTGAAATAAACATTTTAAATCGACTCAGTTCAATTAATGATATCAGTTTGTATCACAGCATCATAAGTCTTTTGTAATCTATAATATATTTTTTATTTATTTAATATTTCATTTTTTGATGTAGCGAAGTTCAGGTCATCAACGTCTCTTTCACCTTACCATACGATTTGGAAATAGGAATTCGCAAGGGGATGTTGGGTTGCCGGGGAAAGTATGGTATGGAACAGATATTGGTCTGAAATAGGTGAGGGAAATTTCAGCAGCGGGAACTCACACTCTTCCGCTGAGAAATGAGTGCACAGGGAGCGCTACCACTTCACCATGACTGCTGGTAGCACTATAGTAATCGACTTTTCAGAGATTACTAAAATCCTACAAGAACAATATAATTACTAACACGACAGTGCATTTCCATGCGTATGAAGCAAATGCAAATTGATTTTGTTGGTGGAGAAATATAGATATTTCTTGGTATCAAATATTTATCATGTATTTTCAAAATCAATATATCATTCTGAAAACCGTAAATGGTTTTGACGATTCGGGTAAATCAATACCCAATTTTTTATAATGAATAACCTACTTCAGACAAACGATACTTCGAATATTATATGTAGAGCACACGTGAGGTTAGAATTTTGACTTTGACCTCATAAAAAATATTTTCTAGTGTATTATTGGTCTGCTTCCCAAACATGCTGAATTTCAACTCTATTTTAAAATACTGTCAGCCGAACGATGTATTTTTGGCCATGATTTTTCCCGGACTACTCCAGACGGACGGCACATGACCATCAATCGACTTTTTTATATTGAACATTACTTTCGAATTTAGGATAATTAAACTGGGAAGATGTTAGAAAAAATGTGTAAATTAATACAATTTTGAATAATCCTACTTTAACCCGCAATATGCTGTGCTAGACGCAAGAATTATTTTTCATACGTCGATGCACCCTCGCAGGTTGTTACCGTGTTTTCATCAAGGAGATTTCATGGAAAAGATCAAAAGAATACAGATCAGAGAACGGAAACGGTTGAGCCCCACTTCATTATTGAGGTGCATCCGGCGCCGCTAACATGATGCGGATATCGAGAATCATGTACCTGTCCCAGTCACGTATCCCGCATGGTTCTGTTTTGTTTGCTTCAAATACAAAGGCAACTCTTCAAACGTCCAATGCAGAGCAACCAATGTATTGGGTTGTCTCATTTTCAATCAGTAGCCTACTTATAACGTGAAAAAGTGACTAATTAGTGAATATGGTATGAAGTAAATTGTGAATAAACCTCGAATAACGTAAAAAAGCAAATACTGAGATTTATAAAGTATTAGTTTATATTCTTACCCACACTGTTCTCATGTTATGGAGTTGATGCAATGGCAGAGATGAATAACTTACATACTAGTAAAGGTCTTTAATTCCATATGGAGACAGTTTCGTTATATGGAGAGAAATTATTTTTTATTGAATTAAAACTATATTGAAACGAAAATTAAATTCATTATAAAAAATTGTAAGACAAATGATACTCAATTTCCAGAGAGATAATATATTATTGTAACCACACCACAATAGACCAAATGTAGTGTAGGTTTTGGTAGAAGTAGGATTCAAAAGTGGGGAGAAGCAGTAGAGATGAGACGACTGCCGGTCCCGACATTAAACACCAAAATTCCTATGGTAGTTTACCGCTGCCAGCAGTCCAGTTTCCCGGACAAGCAAACAAACACGTAATAACAATAATTAATACTTTAATATAAATTAAATTGAATTCTGAAAATTTACAAATTTTAAAAATTCTAAAATTTATAAAAACAAGTACAAAATTGTTATTACAAGGATAATGCTACCTGAAAGTATTATTTACATACATATAAAGTCAGTTGCTGAATACTATGTCGGAAAACTCTCCTAGGTAATCCGAACCTCCAACATTACAAGTTGTTTTCTCAAATAACGAACTGTTACCAGTTACGTCATTCGCAACTAGTAGCAAGTGTTTCTCTACATCACCGCAGCAATCTCTTACATTAGTCTCACGACCAATACTACCCAGGTCATATCTCCCGCAATCTGCGGACTTAACCCCCTCGTATAAACCACCGAAAATCCTCAATCTGACCAATATAAACAGAAGACGTCACGTGACCAGTAGGAAACTACGCTTCGTCCCCCCCACTTTTTTGTTCAGGTTGCGCCTCCAACAGCTGTTCTTGGAACGCAATGACGTCACAGGCAGTGGCGCGGAGTCCTAGGCCCAAAGGCAGGTACCCTGCACCCCCGTACACACCTTTTCCTAAGTATTTCATTATCTCTGCATGCTGCGAAAATATCTTATTCATAATATAGTAACAGTCTGTATCTCGCCGACATTCTTCAATGCCCCCCCCCTCAGTCCACATAAAGTAAAAGTTTGCGTTCACAAAAATAACATTATACAAACGTATAGGCTGGCGTCGGTCTCACGCTACAAGTATTAATTCCCCCAACCAAATACTATAAATCATCATATAGAGAGCTATAAATTAAATTTAGGTAATAATTGAAACATTTAAAGTGCCCTAGTTAATTCGTAATATGAGAAGGGAAAATCCACTTTTATTGTAGACATGATTTTTTCCTACTGGAGCACGGAGAATGACATTTCATTTTGAGAATGTGTTTATTTGTATACATGTTATAACACGTTTCTGGGTTCATTCATCATATATCACCCCGACTCTCACCCTCGTCATACTCGTCAAACGGTTGCAGTGTTCCACAGCGGACAGAACTCAGCTAATGTGGTATTAACTATTTACATGCTATACGAAAGTACATCGCTCAAAAATACACCATCAAACAGTGAATACAAATGACCCTCAACAAATATTATCTCAGTCAACTATCCTCATGAACGATGCCTCATCAATGACAAGATAATTAGATAAACATTCGAGGTTAATTAGGAAGTGGCGTACGTTGGTACTGGCACATCACAACTGAAATCGATTCCATATATTATATATATATATATATATATAATCGATTTCATATATATAAAATAATTAAAAGAGGATGAAATTATTATATTATCCTCAATGAATTCTGAATGATGAACAGCTTTTAATTTTATTTTTGAACATACACTTTTATGGAAATCCTTTCGCTTCCAATTTAAATGAATGTTCAGAATAATTAACGACTGCAAATGGAACAAACATGTCTTCTTTGTATTTTATCTTCAAACTTGTGTATGATAACAGTGTAAAAGACTGTTGGAGCTAGTGAAGCCTAGAACAGTTCAGAACAAGATTTTCTTTTTTAGCCAAATATCCTTCTTGGTTAAATATTATAGGTTACAACCCACCTATGGAAGTGTCTGATTATCGAGCTTCACAAAAGGAAGGTACCACATTTAAAGACAATTTGATTTTGTTATTTATCATAAAAGTCCCTTTATTTACAGTTTTTGAATTTTTAATACGTCTCAAATTATATATCTCGAAATAGAATTGTTCTTAGTATAAAATTATAATGTAGTCTTGATTTCCGGATGTGCGCCGAGTCATGTGTCGAACAGCTGACGTTTCGAATGCAATACTGCAGTCTTCTTCAGGTAAAATGCAGTCATAACATTGGCTCTTTGACACATGACGCGGCATACACCCGGAAGGCAAGACTACTTAAGAAATGGAGGTTTATAAGAAAAATTATAATGACTGATCTAATGTTTTTTTCCGTACATGATGTAAGGTGTTTTGAAGAAGCACCGTTCGCAATTTTGTGACAGCAAGTTCATCATTCAATTTTATATCGTTGTAAGATTTATAGATCAGAAATTGGTAAGAGAATACAGTTGTAAAAACATTGCTAAACATACGTCGTAATTTAGTATATATATTTGTATATAGTAATTTGGTAGTAGTCGAATGTCACATGGGTTCATATAAGCTTTTTAATTAAATATGAAACCGAGTTTGGAACCAGTTTTATTACAATAAATATACGTGTTATTAGCCGATTACTTTGCGTTGTCTGTTTTTTTTCTCGACCACTCTTCTTTTACTCACAAAAAAAATCTATATTGTAAAACTAAAATAATTTCACTCACTGGTTTTTAAAAAACATACGTAAAGCATCTTAATTTTACGAACTCATATAATAATACAAATTAAATAAGAACTTTTAGACTATTTTAGAGTTTCACCTCCAGCAGCAAGAATAAATAAATCCTTGGATTCAAGCAACGTTAGTTGTCTGTGAGAGAAACAATGCAATCGAAACGCCAACAATGAGTGGAGCACACCACTTCAGCCATAGTTGGGAGTATGAACGTGTACCTATACGGTATCATGTCTCTGTATATCGGAAAGATCCCTTAATCTACGGATTTTATCAGTCATTTTCGATTAAACAATTTTACTTTCCACTCCAGTTTAGCCCCCCACCCCCTAACCCGAATGATGGTCCAATGCTGACATAACATTGGAAGTGTCTCTATTCATCTCAGTATCTCAGGAAAAAGGAATCCACTCGCCGATCGAACCTTCGCTTCCGAGGTAAGACACAACGTCGGTAGCATCATTTCATTAAAACACTGCAAATCTAAAATGTTCGTCAAAATTTAATATTTTAAAGTTTCTTTAATCTTTGTTAAATGGTCAAAACAAGAAATTTGATGATTACAACTGTTTCTTTTGTAAATTTTTCTTCTAAATTTACTCTCTTATTTTGAAATATTTTAACACTCCTATTTTTTAACAGCTCTTATTCATTTATAACATTTTAGGTTAACATTTGTACATACACATACGCTGTCGCGGAATTTTTTTGAGTCGAACAATTTTGCCACTTATAGTTGGCAACTATCTCTAACCGTTTAGGCAGCGGAAGGGAATATAGCGTTCTTTTTTTCCCCGACTTCATCGTAATTTATTGACAAAAATTATTTTCATACTTCGTTTCACAAATTTTCAAAGTTTGAGTTAGTCTATGTTTTCCCTGAACATNTCAGGAAAAAGGAATCCACTCGCCGATCGAACCTTCGCTTCCGAGGTAAGACACAACGTCGGTGGCATCATTTCATTAAAACACTGCAAATCTAAAATGTTCGTCAAAATTTAATATTTTAAAGTTTTTTTAATCTTTGTTAAATGGTCAAAACAAGAAATTTGATGATTACAACTGTTTCTTTTGTAAATTTTTCTTCTAAATTTACTCTCTTATTTTGAAATATTTTAACACTCATAACGCGCATATCACGTATATTAGAATGGATTTTAAGGTTACAATGTTATTTTGTGTCTAAAAAGGAACTCTCTTTGTAAATATCACTTTTCATTCTGGACAGAGACGAGATCTTTATTTTTCTTCTTAATTATGTACCACTTCCTTCATAATTTGTTTTTAAAAGGGAAATTGTGTTGTATTCAGTTCATAAACTATCTCCTAGGTGATGCAACTCACGGATCGTTGAACTTCTATGACGTCCACGTTTATGATTAAGTTAATTATGGTTGTTTACCTTCAAAAGAACATGGGATATCATTTATATGTGCCATTTACTGTTTTTACGATACAGGTGGTACTCTCATTTTAGTATGATAGCGTAATTTTCGCGGGGGTTCTGTTGTTACCATTAATTGTATGTATGTACTCGTTTCGGCCAACTACGGACCACGATAACGAGCGCTAGTGAGAACCAATTCTACGCAGGTTTAATCTCCAGACACATTGTGAAACGTTTTGGGGGAAACAGCATCTAGATGTAATCTAGATTGCCTTATCCAAGTATTACAACTGCTGTGGTAAGTAGCAGAGGTCTAATTTTTCCATCATCTCAACTATATAAACTGAGACATTGCAAAGCTACTAATTTTCTGACTCCGCCAGGAACATTTAACATTTATTATATTGATTATAATACTAAAATAATATTTCGATGTTCTTGAGTATGAACGAGGAAAGAAAATCAAAAGAATTGTTACCCAGCGATAGCTCACGACCTGCGAACAACTGCTGATTTACGAAGTGTGAAATAAAAGGGACCTACGGAACGGGAAGTGTAGCGGGAGGTCCTCACTCAGCGAGTAATTCCTGCGGCGGCGGGTGGCACGGAGAATAGCAACGACTTGCGCCCGCACTTTGCATCCTCTCAGGATGAAATCAATACCCTTCTGGAACAAAAGACCCTCACAACGACTGGTGACGTCACTGCCCGGAGGCACGGGGCCAACTTGGAAAGGCGGGCCAGGATGCGAGGCAACTTGCCCGCGAGGTACGCAATGCAGACATACTCCCGCCTCCGCAGCAAGTGTCACCACTTGAAGCTTCGGACGAAGAAGTCTTGGTGGCGTGTTGGGAATCTGGGATGATCGAATCGTATGTCAGGTCCTACAGCATATGACATTACTACATATAACATGACACCGTACTTCACTTGTACAATTAGGCGTGGGAATGTGATTTGATTAGAGTATAATAATCCGTCCACTCATCGAAATATCCGCACAAATACGTCGGCGAAATTCTATTGAGTATACGTAAGATTAATGTCTCTTTCTTACGAAAAATTACTTCCGAAAAGTGATACAGGGACGGATAAGGATCACATTTTTTTGTTCAACTCTTACGTATCACCAAACACGTTCTTTACACAAAATGAAAAAGAAAAATTATTCAAAGATAATTGACTTTTTAAAGTAGTTGAAATTTGGACATCAAAAAAAACATTTTACGACTATGTTCAACAATCGTTAATGCCAAAATAAACTAAATTGACGAAAGAAAACAACGTTTCGCACTGGTAACATTAAATATAATACAAGCATTTGTCAATCGTATCACCGCCAATTCATAAGCAAAATTTGAAGATGATCCTGTACAACCAGGGGTCACAAGATCGTATAATTGAAGCATCGAGGAAGACAACGTTGTTTCATATTGTCCATTGAAGATGAGAAGACTATTGACACCACTCTAAATACCTTCAATATATTTAAAGCTTACGCATCTAGTACACTTATAGTCACTGATGATACAACGCGTGCAATACAAAGGTTATTTTAAAACCAAGCTTATTTTATTTTCATCATGAAACTTTTACTCAAATAATGTGTCCAATTAATGTACATATCCTTGCAACTAATTGTTTGAACACCAAATTTCAACAGTTGTCGACTCATGGAACACGTGGATTTTGACTCGAAACAGTGAAGCCAATCGCGGGCTCCCCAGCGTGTGTTGCCTACCGTGCAATGCAGACGCAGCGGGAAAGCCAGAGAGGAAGCGAATGGTTATTCCGGCCACTCACCTGGAACAAAATGAAGTTTCACGTTAAATTATTTCAGTTAACTCGGCAGCAAAGAGAGGGGATGGCATGGGGGAAATCGTCCAAATCAATAGCTCCATTTACGAACATTCAATTCTAATTTAATAGGCTATTCAACTCAGGGTGAAGAAACAAATATTCTCTTCAGAACATGAAAATTGAGTAAAGAATTTGAAATGTACAATAATGCAATTAAATAAACAGCATAAGGAGAAATATTAATTACCAAAAATATTATATTGACTCAAAAAGAACTACATTCGTAAGGTATTTGTTCAGCAATAAGCAATCATCCTGATTCGGGTTCTGCTAGGTCTCAGTCGTTTAAGGTACGGTCCCTAGTTTTGCTTCCCCTCGTTAAATGTGAATGTAAATAAATCCTATATTTCTTCTTATATATTTTTTTCTTCTTACATAGATCCTATCTTTCTTTTTCTAAATTGAGGTAAAATGTTTCTAATGTTTGGGCGGAAGAGCAGACAACATGAGTCTCACCAAATTAATTTCACTTTTCTTCTTCTTATATTAAGAGCCGAGACAATTACTACCCCGGTTCGTATGGTTTCAGTGACCCGCTAGTATGCCTCGTTCCTGGTAAGTTAAGCAGAGTGCGAACAATACGAAAGGTTTCTTGGTTAAAGTTTTTCGGAATAATTTTATTGGGATGTAGATACAGCTCTTCCAGTTTGCTTTTCAGTTTTTTATTTAAAAGACCTGTTGCTGTAACAACGACTGGTAGAATTTTTACAGTTTCCAGTTTATAAATATCTTTATACTCTATGGAATACGGAATGTATTTTGAACTTTTATCCATTTCTGATTTTTTTAAGTTTTGACCTGCGTGAGGGTGACATTAATCTGGGTAATATTAATAATAATAAATTATACGCTAATTTAAAGTCAGCGTTCCATAGCTAATATGGTTCAGTCCCAATACAGATACATTTTATGAATATAAGAAAGTTTGGAAGAAAACTTTCTTAATACTCATGACGATCGATCAAAATATGTAAACGAATAGAAGATAAATTTAAAAACAAAGGAAATACTTCGTTGAAAGGGAGAGAAAAATGGACGTGGAACGTACCCTCACCTCTAAACTTCCCCTCGAGAAGCAGAAACAACTGTTTAACACAGTTGTAAATGCGCTTTCGGAAAGCAACACGAGTCGCTCTTTTTATCTCAGCCTTGTATTCCTTTTGCTCGAGAACGACCTGAACCGGAAACCCTTTTTTTTCCTGAGATCTGTATCTAAGTTCGGAAAGTGAAATGAACCTTCAACTGTTCGTGACGCAATTCGTTCTGCGATTTTTTCCCCGGACCCTCGAAACAAAACTTGAAGCAGCACGGGGTCCTTCCCCACGCCGCCGCCGCCAAGAGGCAGGCGAATGAAGAGGTCAGATACAATTGGGTTCCGTCTGGATTCTAGAGGATGGTGGAGGGGGAAGAGAGGTTTCTGATGTACTCCGGAATTCGATAACTGAGAGGAATTCGAATAAATTTAATGAATATCAATGCATTTTAAAACTTACATTTCCAGACGAATAGTTAACTTTTGTGATGGAGTTATAAATGTATTTCGTTATGCATAAATCAAGAATTAACACTGAAATCTCTTCACTTCATAACGCGAGTAAAAATTATACACGGAACTACCTTTCAAACTGTGACTGCGAAGCATTTTCTACGTACGCTATGATGTAACGAAGGAAGAATAATAACCAAATTATGGAGCAATGAGAAATGTGGGCGACTAAAATATAACAGAAGAAGACATTTGTTCTATTTGAATGAGTTAGTAGCTATTAAATTATATTATAGAAGAATCAGACCAGTACTAATAAGCTATTTGTGAAAGAAGTATGTTTATCCGGAGGTAGGGAACAGTTACACAAAAAGAAGAGAAAAAAAAACTCTCAACAAACGTAACTTTGCCCACACCATCACACAAAGGAACAAATTAATTGCAATCATTTGTATTAAATAAACCGTTAAGAAATCGGTAATACATTTTTTTAAAAATATTTTCAGATGATTTTTTATGTTTTAACCAAGAGTTGTGCTCTTGTATGTAACTACTCTTTGAAAGGACTGGGTTGTTGGGGAATCTGAAGTTCCCCAGCCAGAGTTAGTCTGAAGTACGCAAGAGAAAAACCTCAGTGGAAAAACTCACCCAGTCGACCCTGCACTAAGCAGAAGTTTAAGATTTATCGCTTTGTACGGTTGTCCTTTGTTTTAACATATATTCCGATTAAAAATCCTACATTAAATCAAATTCTACAATGAAAAAAGCAGAGACGTATTTAAAAGTTTGGACCCCAGTAGTAAATATATCGCTCTTTGAGAGCAGATTTTATATACATATTTTTTAAATATTTATATTTTATTTATATAATGTATAAACAAGGTAATAATTATATAATTTTACTTATTATTCTTATTTATTATTATAAGGAAAAAAGTAGTATAAACAATATATCTACAAACATCTTTCATCTTTCGTAGGAAATCTTTGCTGATCCATCGAAAATCTTGAAAAGTATTTTTAGAGAACATTTTAACAAGAATATACTTAGAATAAACTTTTTTCTAAATGTTATTCCTTTTCCGTTACTTTCTTTTGGATCCCCATAATCTTGCGCCCCTAAACAATTGCCTTTATTGCCTTTGCCTAAATCCGCCTCTGAATAAAACACAAGAATAACTAACTCAATTTACAAAGCAGAAATGGTAAAGGAATAGTCAAGGAACATTCTCATGTCATTTTGATAAACGAATTTGTTAGCAAATCTGCCAAAAAAATATTTATTCAGATACATATGACCCCTTTGCCATAAAATTTAAATTTTCTTCCATGCATTTATCTTCATCTTAAAAATTACCTCGTTTGGATCATTGAGAAAAATATCTGATACATGATATGTATAATCGAAAAGAAAAAGAAGCTTTCGATTTCAGTTCCTTAGATGTAATTTGTGTTGGTAACAAGTACCTCCATTTGCTACCGCGTTCTATCTCCCCAATGTTCAGAAATGTGTTAGTGGCATACTCTCTCCAACTTCTCCAGTCAGCAGAACGTAATAGCAGTATTGAGGAAGACAAGCGATAAACCACGAATCATGACATCAAGGGATAACTGAACTTTGGTAAGTATATAGTCCCCATGTTGTGCTCTTTTATTCACTGGGAATGTTCCAGCTGTTTCATTTTCCATCGAGTCTTGTCTACATGAATGATGTGGACCTCATTAATTGTCTATAAACCATTGATACTAGGCCCCTCATTTTCAAACGCACTGAAATTAGTCCCCTAATTTTATCTCCAAATAATGTTTGCAAAAGAACTTTTCTATATTTCTCTTTTGAAAATTGAATGTTGTCCTGGAATTCGAAGTTATACTTCTACTAAGTATATACCAAAACATTAAATATTGAAGATATCAAACCTAAGACTGCCGAGATTTGCTTGAAATTCGCTTTTGTACATGACAAAAAAATGAATGAAACTGATTTTATACGGCATAGAACCAAATGCCATTAAAATTATTACCATGTTTTCTTGTCATGATTGGAATTATTTAGCTCAGTTTCTAGTAAAGGTATGGCAAAACATGTTGAGATATTTCTATCTTTTTCTGACATGCATCAATAAAATTACAGTATACCTTATTTTTCGGTTCACAAAAAAAATAAATAACCATTGAAGCATGAAAACATTTTTGATTTATTTTTAATTTGTTTTAGTATAAACCATATTAATATTTACTTCTCCGCTGTCAATATATGGATTATACAAAAATTTCATCAACTATGGTATTTATAAGTTTTTTGGGGAGTTCAAAGTACATTAGTCCACTAGAGAACCTCATATACTCCTTTTATTCCTATTAATGTAATGTAATGCAACTTCAAGAGTGAAAATTACATGAGCTTCCACGACTCATCGAGTGAATTACTTCCAACATATGGATAAAAGTGTATTGTTTTGTTCAAGCTTGCAAAATCTACATTCAATAAGAGTTATTTTTCCAGTAGCAAATTCTCAACCATTTGGTTTAAAAAAAAAACGATTTAAAAAATCATAAATTAAACAAAAGCTTTTATTTTGTATTTTACTTTTCTGTATTTCTATTCAATCTTCCGGAAAACTGGAATGTTGAACAAAACAGTCCAGAGTTAGTATGACACTTCTCAAAAGCGAGTGTTTTCTTTCAATCAACAGCTGAAAGAAACTTCGCCACTGATCAATGAGTGTTCTGTTCTCTTCGCTCCCACAATAGAGGAAACGCAGCTGCACGCGGAACTGAAGTTAACATCAGGGAATTCCATTCATTCACTCGGAACTATTCACATAAAAATATTGGAATGAAAATACATTCATGAAATTATTTGTCTTTATTCCACCCTCATGATGACTGGTGATGTTTCGATCAGGGCGGCACTGGATGGGGCTCAGTAAAATATTGCCCGACGAATACAACTAGTGGGTTATATTTATTTCTTTATTTGTAACGTGACATTTTGATTCTTATCAACAAATTTATGTAATTTAAAGCCTGAAAAATTAAATAGTTTATTTTCAAAACTATTTTCTTAAATGCTATTACAATAAATGTTTTCACAGTCTAATGTATGACGGAGTAATTCTCAACACAATTTTCCATTTTCTTTCTCACACCGTCTAATATTAATTCTGATAGCATATATTTTTAACACTAAGATGTGCCCCCCAACGTTTGATGAAAAATTTGATTTAAAATATTCTGTAACTCGCGGACCGTAAAAATGTTTCGCAGGCCGCTAGTTGGATAGCGCTGAACTATGCTAATAAAATGACTATAAACAAACAAGCTTGTGCGACATAGAAATAAAAAAAAGAAATGAATTTACGTAAAATTTTCAAGGATTCAAGGATTGCTCAGAGTGAAATGCGACGTGTGGTTTATATGGATGAAACACAACAGCGGAATATCGATTCGAGCAAAGTAATGTAGCTGAATTGTCCGCTAGAGATCAGCGTGAAGTGCCAGTGAATTTGAGAAACAAGCTTAAATTGAACGAACAGTATATGTTTTGTGATTTGAAACTCACGACGTATCGACTTGATGAGTCGTCGTCAGGTGATAAAACGCAACGTACGGCGGTATGAAGAATAAGAGGGGAAGCAATAAACTAATTCTATTGGAGCTTTTGTCTTTTGTATCTTGGGTTTGCAATTTCGGAGGAATACAGAAAAACAGCCAATTTAAATTATTTTTTAAAATAAAAATCATTTTTTTTACAAAATACTCTAGTCATCCAATATATTAATAAATCACAAAAAAACATAAGATACTTGTAATACTTCTCTCACATACTCGCAGATTAAGTTGTGCACCAATTCGTTTTACCCTTACACTATCGTTTTCGTACTTTATTATTAGAACAATAAACAATTTAAGATACATATTAACAATGACATTGAAGGATAACAAAGCTTTTTTCATTCACTCAGAACGTGGAAACGAGAAGACAAAGTTCTAATTCAAAGAAAATATTCAAATTAATATTCTTAATGCTGTTTATATTAGTCGAAAATTATTTATTGAAATAATGCATTAATTTTTAGAGATAAATTTTTATCTAAATATTATTTTAATTGCTTGGATTTTGTTGGGTTCGTCACAACGTGTACTATTGGATCATGTACACACGCCTAAAATTTGATTAAGCGTTATCTAATTTATGGAAAACCGGGCTGCTACGAGAACAATACAGCATCCGAAGGAGCTATACGTGAGTTTATATGCAACTCCTGACACGGTTGCATTTGCGTTTATTGAATTGTGAGTGATTTCGTTATCCTTCTGTACCCAGATGCAAAACAAAACAAAACACGATTTCGCAAACTAAGGCTTATTATTTTGTTCCGTCACTCTCCTGTCTAAAATTACTTTCTTTTGTCACTCGAATAGATCCTAAGAATGTCTACGATCACGTGTTATAAATAATTGAATGATTCTTACTCTTTGTATGTGAATATTTTTTTCAATAAATGAAATTAAATCAAGTTTTGTGTTTACGCTTATGAAGTTTGTCTCTGATGAAGATTTTAATAAATTATTAAAACTGAAATCTCTAAAATCAAACAGAATGTTCAATGACATATGTTTTTCTCTCTATTCTCATTAAAATATCAGCGCTTCTTCACAATACAACGTATATAACGTAATATAAAATTCTAGGAATATTTTCAACAAAATAAAAAAGTATTGCATACTATTATATATGAACAAGGTTTCTCCATCTCCATGAATCAATAGAAATGTGATTTGAAAAGTCTAAGCTACAAAAGAACGTCAAAAAAGTAATGGATGTCATGTGACTTTGCGCATTAGATATTGTTCAAAATATGAATTTTAATTTAGTCCCATTTTCACTAAAAGAAAAATCTTAGCTGCTACATCTTCATGAATGGAAAAACTTGAACGTAGTAATTCGACCACAAGTAAATATTGTGACAAAGAAAAAATTACTACTACTGAGAGCAGTACATGAAACCATGACTTTTTTGGGTAAAAGTTAACTGGTACGCCGTCAGGTATTCCCCAATATAGAATAGTGAATTCATTGGGTAAAGTTTGGTATATTGAAATTGCCACCTAACCATTTGCAGTAATTTAATGAATGCCGAAACACACACAGAATAATGTGTAATTTAATCTATAGTCCAAAATAATACTTAATATAATTGTCACAAAGGAATTTCCAAAAATTTAAGCGACAAGCACGTATGGATGAAAGTAGATCTGTCGAACGGAATCGATATGTTTTATAATATGGTCGATATCTATCGATACGAGTTAATCGATTGGTACATCGAACTGACGACCACACCAAGGGGTAAACTTTATAACAATAAATTTACTTTCACTAGAATTTTGTCAGTCCAAAGTTCACGGGTAAGCGGACCAGAGCGTCCCGGCACAAAAAAAGCACAGCATGAAACTATTTCTTTTCAATGCGCCCTGTACCTGAAACGCCGCGCCACACCGTCTGAAAACGAAGCTCCTGGAAGAAGACTGGTGGCGGCGGGTGGGCGCTTCGTGTCGGTCGCGCGACCGGCAGCGCCAATTACCAACCGCTAACGAGGGGCGGGCGCTCTTTAATTTGGGGGCGAGTGATGAACTCCTGCGCCTGCGAGCTGTCGCAGCACCTCCCCAACCCTCTCGCCTCCCTTCTTCCTCTTTCCCCACCCTCTATCATCCATCCCACGACGTCTCTCCCACGCTGCAAGGAATTCGCCGGCAGCGCTGCATGCTCGTGATGATGTTGTGGAGACGGGGGATGCCAGGGACTGGAAATGGCGGAGGGTGGCGATACGAAGTGTGGAACCTGCTCTAATCGATTGAGGTACCTCAAGCCACGGTTCTTGGTACTTTGCACGTTTACGAGGGGGAAAAATGGGAACGATCTTCTACGCACGACGAGAGCATCATTACATTAGTCGATGTATGTGCTTGAAAGCTATTCACCCTAATTAAATTATGGTCTCCATTATTAAACGAGTTAGCGCCGCTACTTGTAAAAGACTTTGTTACAAGTTTGGCAACATTTTAGAATGTGTCTGAAGATAAAAGTGCACTTTCCTACAAAATTCGTGGACTCGCTATCAAGAAATTTTTAAACTTACTAAAATACATAAAAAAATTTCCAAGGGAACGTAACTCATGAAAATGTCATATGAATTTCTGTAAGTTTACAGTAAAATGGTTCTTTTCCAACAAAAAACGTGAAAATAGAATTAAATTTAATGTATAACATTTTTTCAATCCATGTTATCTTACTTAGGTACAATACTAAATATTTAAATGTTACACGTGAAGGACTTCTAATTTTTATCAAAATTCGGTAATTCAATATAAATTACATCATCTTTAGAGTAATATAATACCACTAGAATAAATTGTCTATTTGTCAAGGCACCTAATTTTAGGTCGATACAATATTTTCTACGAGAGAGAGTTCGAAAGCAAGATAATGAACTATATTTAGAGTAGTTACACACTAGCAGGCGAAGTAAAAAGAGAAGCTATTAAAATACTGGCAAAATCCGTCAAACATATATTTGCTTATTAACTTTTAAGATGTCATACATTACATTTTATGACTCATGTCCTTCACACGATTTGTAAAACATATATCCTGTTAACGTTGAGTCAGGAGTAAATGAAAAACACGTACGTCTTCATAAGGTTTTTTTTATTTTATGCAATGGTAGAATGAAACTCATAAATAATATACATACATTGCAGAAAAATAATGAACATAAAAGCAATATTAATTAATGAATAGTTTACTCGTTCTTATGAAATATTTAATCGCGCCCAGACTTTTTACAATAAAAAGTAATCCTTAATGTTTGTGCATTTGCATCCTGTAAGTAAAAATAACTTTGCTTTCTCAAAAGAGACGGATAATTATCTCACACATTGTAGAAAAATACATGCTACTGATATGACACATATATTATAATTAATATATGATGAAAAAAATAAGAATATTCAGATTATATTTATCATCATGTTACGTTCAGATTTATCATACACGAATATTCCGTGTGCACAAAAAGCCTCGCCATAAACCATAAAATTCACAAAGACGAAACTCTGAGTTCTGTCAATACTCAATATTAAAAGTATTAATAGAAAAAAAATTGATTTGTTGATAATAAATAATATTCGTAAAACAACGGAAGGTGCATTACAACTATTATAACAGAAAAATACAGGCAATAAATCTAATCTTCCTCTGAACAGCGATTCAATTTGTTTCTCATTCAACCACAACGAATTGCAGCGATGTATAACGGAGACAGAACTCCAAACGCTAGTGGCTAATGAGCGACGAGAACGGACAAATGACAGCGGGCTGCGCGCATAGTTGGAATTCTGTGTCCACCTCCCGTGGCGAAAGTCCAAAGCCAAAGCCACAAATATCCTTGGCGCCGGCGTCAAGTCTGTCCTACCGGAACGCCCTGCGGTGACGACGTTCTCTCAGACCCTGCGGCATTGTCGCCTTCAGAAACGAGTCATCCAGCCGAAACCTTCGCTGCTGCCAAACAGCTGTTGCCAACGGGAACAATATTTTCGATTTCTCAGCCAAGCATCACCGTAATGTAGTTCGTTACGAAATATCTAATGAATCTTGACGTTCCAGATAGTAACTACCTTCCACATATACTCAATAAGACCGCCACAATCACTTTAAAAAATTGTCACACTCACGCAAACGTATCGTCAGTAGTCTCCTATACCCGTTATATTACCTACACCCCCTCCAGAACAACTCACCTGAACAGAAACCTCATATCTTATAAAATATAAACTGTTATATTTCATTGAACTATATCAAAAAACTATATCATAAAAGTTAATGTAGTATGGTCGAAGAAAGTTTCCCCACATTTTTATTTATATTTCTGTATTTTTTGAAATATTTTTAAAAGAATATATTGTCACACTTAATATACATTTAGCTATATTATATTTATGTAATATATTAGTCGGTTAAACAAGTATACTTCAAATGTCGAGAAAAATTGTTTAATTTAGCTGCGAGTTGACATATTTTTTTGAATATAATGGATTTTGAGAAAAAAATTACTTGCGGTCATGTTACGTGGGAAAATGTGCTCTAACTCATAGAGTGAGTCTCACTTGAATTTCACCAATAATACAATTGAAGTATATAAACAGATGATTGATTCAAAAGAATTGTTACACTATCGGTATACGAAGAATAACGAAACAAAATAATATAACACAATTCAAATAAAAAACAAGAAAGCATTGCATTTGATTTAAGAAAGAGCTTCTCAATAATGGATTAAAAATGTACGAGAGAACTTCGTTGAGATGCGTTACAGCAAACATAACCAGCCACTCCCAGAGACACAACCTCCGTTACCATCCCATATCCAACACCACCACCATGACCGCAGTTCTAATTCTCTTGATCACCATATGTCACCAAGTAGATCAGTGGTGATTACTCATGAACATGATTCAAAGTTGCAAACCGCGCGCCCGCTTCCGACCCAACAGTGCGAGCAGCACTGTTGATGTCACCGTCGCAGATAACTTCACCGCCACAATCGCTAGACACAGATAGCTCCGAAGTCTGTTCCAACCACAATGGTCGCCAACATGAGACAATTGTTCCTTGTGTTGCTGTGTAGTACGGGCCAACGCGCTTTTCACGCTTCTATGAATATCCACACACGAATCTGGAGTCTAGAACTTTCTTAATATTTGGAAAGAAAAATAGGTCCACGATACAGTAGGATTACGATCTACATTTAGATGCAGAAGTCTACAAATTCTTATCCTCGCCACCCACTCCCCGAAAACAAATTGTATAACGGCCCACTGCCTGCAAAAAATATACAAATGTAATAATCACACTTAACATAGCAAATTATTATTCAAACGTATTAAATAAGTGTCGAAATATTTAAGCAAAAATTGAAGTTAATTCTAAACTTTTGTTAATTTTTTAATCGGGTAACAATAACAAAAATAGTATTTGTAAAGCAAGTTATTTAACTGAAAATAATTTGTATGTTATTATGTCTCACATCGAACAGTTTTATGATTAACTCAAAGCAAATATCTTACAATGAACTTTAATAATTTCTCTTCACAATAATTATGTCTTCAAAGCAAGTTTCTTCATTTGACCCAACTTGCTTTACAAGCTCTAGAGTTGTGAGTTCCTTTACACGGAGAACTACGATTCAACTGTGCGATCACCATGGCAGAGCTAAATGCGCTTTGTGGAACTATACTCTCGTATACCCGCATTTATTCACATACATGGAGTGAACACGCCATAACCACGAGTGTTGACAAACACAATGCAGCCATACTGAGAGCTAGTATTCAAACACGAAAGAAAAGGTCGAGTTGATTGCTTTTGAAGCATCTATGGAAATATTTAACTGAAGGAACGAGAAGCATGTAAGATCGTATTCGGTCATTTCCCTGTAGTGCTTTTTACCATTTCTTCTATTTGTAAGTTCTGATTTTATTTAATATTTTCCTTAAAGTCGTCGCATTTCCGATAACGAGAAAAACGTTGACTATAAAATACTCTCAAAGTCTTTGTTTTTTTTAAAGTAGAGATTTTATCAAAAATGAAATGTACTTTGACGTCTTGCTCCAACATTGAACATATTACATTTTCTCATTTTCTTTTAGCGTACCTCATCTCAATTTTAAAGAAGGGAGATTCAAAGAGAAATTACGAGTATTGGTCGCGAATAATACCAATCTATATGGTATCTCATCTAAAATGATATCAGTAGAAAATTGCAATAGAACGTAAAACTTATTATTAAATTCATTTTGATAAGATTTATCATTTTTACCAAACAAAAATATTTTTAGGGAGGGGGAGTCCCGGACTGTGATATACCTCCTGGGGCCAGTCTCTGATTTTCGTTTATTGAATCAGAGCAGCGTCGTTCACAATTAAGGGTCAATAAAGACCTTTTGTGTGAAACAGGACAAAGAACAGGAAACTACAGAAATAAACACAATCCATTAAACAGTAAATATATCATTATTCCTTCTCCAAAAGCCCCGGGAGAATGCAATAAATGTAACAGGCCCAAAGAAAGCGAGATGAGGAAGGCAATCTGGCCTGAGTCCACTTCCGCACACGTGCTCTTCCCCCACTCTCTTCCCCGTTGCCCTTTCGCACCGCCTCCCTGCTGCTGCCGGCACATGCCTTCGCAGCTGCATCCGTCGCGTGGACCGCCCTATCTCAAGAGCAGAAACCATCCTCCTCCTCCCCACCACCGCCGCCGCCAACACACACACACCTCGACACAGTAGCGAAAACAACGCTTCTAAATATAAGAGAAGTACCTTACGCCTTTGCTAGTGGAAACTAAGTATCACAAAAGAAGGGGATGTTTGTAAATCATTTTCCTGTGACGCTAAGTGAATCATCATGGACATTTACGAGAGCAGAAATAATCTTGATGAGCGTGAGACAGGGGAGGAGTTGAGACATAACAGTTTGTAAAAATAAACTTTATAGTAAAAAAAACAGAAACAAAAACAGTTGCGCATGACCACATAAACTGCGCACGACCACGCAGGGGCTAATGAACTAAGTTACTCTCCGGAAACAAGGAAGGGACCATCCCATCAACTTCGATCAAGGACTCCAGGGAAATTGCAAATTTAATACTTATAAAAAAAGGTATTAAAAATATCTATGTGTGGCCATTTATAATTCAAAAATAAATCGTAGATTTTAAATGCAGTAAAAATTCGAAATTAATAATAACAAAATTAATGACATTTCTATGTGAAAATCTGCCTCTACCCGAAGGAAAACCAAAGAAAAACCCGCACATAAGGCCACCTCAAAAAGTAAATGCCATTATTATGTAGTTATCATTATAGTGAAGTTCTCACCGTGTGAGAAACATCGTAACGACAATGACGTGATACTGCTTTAGTCAATACTCAAATATGAAATTAGCATAAACGGGGAAAAATAGATGACTCAAAAGCATACACACAAGAAATCATTTAGTGCCATTTTTGGTATTTTTATTTATTACTCCAAACTCTTAAATCCAAACTCCAAAATGAAACTTAGATCAGATGTAAGCTCGAAACCAAGTTCAGTGAAAATCTCTCTGACTCTTCGATCTTCAATAGGTTATGTGTGAAACTTCATAACTTTACGTCCCCAGGTAAAGATGAGCATCGGCGTCGCCGACGCAAACTGGTCGGATGGTTTGTTTCTATAGAGATATCTTAGAAGTACTTTTATTCGGTTTGTTGTTAGAAAATACTTAACCATGTTATGCTATTGATCAAACTACATAAAATAGTTTGAACGACTGGGAAGAAACCAATTAGAAGTCCAGAGTGACCCTGGATAAGTTAATGTAGTATAAATAAAAGCTCTAGAATGTTAATTTTATATAAATTTCCGAAATAATTACGTTTCATATGGCAGCGAAGTACCTGAACTTCTAGCACACGTACTTATGCGCAATTTCTTCAGTTGGTTTCATGATTTTTCTACTTTACAATGTCATATTTGGATTAAGATTGTGAGGGAATGTAAGCGTCCCTAGGTACTCCTCTGCGTAACAACAACACTACAATGAGACCACATATTACTCTGCACTAATAACAAAATAGCTAATACTGCAATAATTAATGTTCAACTTAACAAAACACCAGAACGAAAGTGTTAGGAGAAACAATAATTTCAGATAGTGTGATGACTAAATAGTTTGTGAATAATTATTATGGTTTCGTTCGCTGTCTTCAAATTGTGGATGTCATTCTCCTACGTATCATTGTAATTAGTTACGAATAGAATTAAAATTAAATGCTGGATATTAACACTCGCTCTTTTATATCTATTGAAGTGAACATCTCATTTCGGTAATTAAAATTAAATTAAAAATTAAAAAAGGAAAGTATAGCAAATACCAAATTTTTATCAACAGTTTCGTACTTGAAGGAGATATAATTTCATTTCTGTTCAAAAAAAACAAACAAAAAAAACGCGGATTTTTATTAATTTTGAAACAATTTGCGACAACACTATACAAAATCTTCAACAAATAATAGATCATGTTTCTTGAATAATTGAAAAAAAAACATACAATACTTTTGTATTATACATTTTTGCTTATTACTGCTGATGATATATAGAATAAAACATTCCTATGGATGCGTATTTTACAACGAAGGATGATGTAATTTTGTTTCCCGAGCATGTTCACTTTAACAATGTAACTTACCTTGACTGAACACTGAAATGTAGAGACCAATTACTCCATTTTAATATTTTATTTGACATTTCAAATCGTAAGAACTACGGATACGAACGAAGAATTTCCTATAATATTGTACACCCCCGAAAGCCGTATCGCTACACCAACAAATGAGGCGACGCCGCTGATCAATCGTGACGTGCGAGAATATTCCGGTATCCACAGGCATTAGCTCCTTCTCAACTCACTTCCCATCTATTGATTTTGCTTTTTCCCTCGCTTTCCTCAATATGCCACGTTCCATGAATGACATATTTGCATATTCGATCCCAGTTTCTCTTTGCTCTGACGCTAGCACCGACTCGCGCTGTATAAGCGCGATAAACTCGAACAGTCAGTGGCCGACCGATAACACAGTGTTTGTCCATCGCATTTATTAGAATATTTCCAATATGTTTCATACACACTTGTTTCTTATTACGGACGGGTAAAGTGGCGTGAGTGATGGCGCGGAGAACGGTTCTGTCCCTCACCAGTCATTCTCCACGCCAGCTCCTGATTAAACAATTCCCTCGTCGCTTCTCTCTTCCTACTGGTTATTCATGAAGGACCATGATATTCTGTGAACATCAATGGACGAAGTGATTGCTTCATGGAACTTTATCGGAAACTTCTCTCGCTACCCCTTTTGAGAGTTTTCTGCTCGCTGAATTCATGTTTCGATGAAGGTTCTGGCAGTATTGTTCCACTGAGCAAATGCAGTTGCTTTTAGATGTGAATTGAGGGATGAGTTGCTTAACCAGAAAAAGAATTTGTCAAGAACATTTTCAACTTAAGTGCTAATTGAAGGATTTGATGCGGAATGGTTGAAGACACCACTATATAAACTATTCTCAAACATTTGATCTTACCGGAAAAAGGTTTACTTGTAAAGCGAAAAGCACGAAGATTTCAATAATGACAAAAAGGTATACAGTGCATGCAACTGTCGGAAAATATTACGAAGAAGACAAATTTTCTATCACGTACAATTTTGTTGATCTGTAGTGGTAATTTTTACATAAATATGCCTCTTAATTTCTTGTTAATTTTAGTTCATATACATTGGAGAAGATGGTAATATTGAACCTCACTTTGTTTTTGAATGATTGCTCTAATGCTTGTATATTGAATGGAATACGAAGATACTGAAACTAGCTGTGCAAACATTATAGAGGTCATACCTTGATTTTCATTTGCTCAAAGATCAAAATGTTTAAGTAAAGCGTGAAAAGACACGGTTGAATTTTGGTGGGAATAATAAGGCGAAAGTGAAACCCCTAAACAGAAAAATATAACAGATCTTTTTCCCCTTTGACCAAAATTTTATTTCAATTCACAAATATATTAGGCCGACACACTAGCTTTGGACACTGGGTACCTGTACATGAAACTGCATTCACATATCTCTGTACCCCTTTACAACCAGTACAACGTTCCGGACCGAATAGGAATGTTGCATCCAGCTATCGTGAGTGTTCTTCTATTGGCACCTGAAAATATGAGTCGCCCGAAGCGTCGCATTCAAACTTTGTATTTTGTCTGCAAAAGTTTCACTGAGAAGACTGTGCAGTTCCATTTTACCATCACCTAGGGTTTCATACTTCAAAGACTACTATTCTCAAATAAACATGATATCATGGATCCGAAGCAGAAGATACATTGTTCGCTACTGAACCGGTTGGTGTCTACTCCTTAACAACCCCAAACTACAAACACTGACTACTGACAATACAGAGTTCACAATAATTGAAGAATCTTACCTCAAGAAATGTTTTGGTAAAATCCAAAATCGAAAAGGGCGTCCTCACGATATAAGATGTTTGCGAGACAAGATAAGAAAACGACATAAATGGTACGCACTTCTTTATCGAGGGGAAGATATAGTGTAACTACACATGAGTGCGAGGGATTCCGCATTAATTTTTCTTATTGCCACATTCTCCTCCATTAATAATTTCATTTAAACCAAAGTTTTCTGCAAAAGTATAAATTCCCGAAAGGAATTTTCGAGTGTACCAAATGTTATGTAACGGCTACGACGTGTAGTGTGACTATTTAGACATAGTGCCTATCGTGAAGACTGATGGAATATATATTTGTTTGCATAACAGAAAATCAGTAAATATATCTGTGACTTTTCTTGCACGCAAACCCAGCAAATAAGTCAGAAATTTTTTAAACAAAATATAATCATATTACTATTGATGAAAAACCTTCTGTTTTATATTTATTCTATACGTATGTTATTCAGTACAATTTTAGCTTTCTCTACTTAAATTTGGTAGTTCTCTGGAACTCTCAGATATGGATTCTATTAAGAACAGTGATTAACCACACGAAAGAAAAAAAAAAGTGTAATAATCTACTATTGACTGAGGCTTCTTTACAGCGAAAGAATAGTAACGAGAACTAACAAATGGAACGAAAATGTAGCAAATTGTAAAATGTTTGCTGAGGGGGGGGGACTTAGCATTATACCATTCATTCGTTACGGCATGTCGCAGCACCCCGTGCTATACTGGCGCTGGTGGAAAAACTAGCAGCTCCTGGCGGCCAAAGGATAAAAATCAAGACCTATGCCCGCCACCGTTGGCACATCAACTACAGTCGGTTTTACGAATCGACTGTTGTAGACAACAGCATCCGAACGTAAACTCTGCTGACTCGATACGAATAAAATACCCACGTGTCCTCACCGAGAGGTAGTGTCGGCGATCTCGCAATATTGGTATTGGCTCCTCTATTTGCTCGTATCCAGCCACACTACTCTTCTTTAACCGCGAGTACTGTAGTCGACATCGTA
This sequence comes from Laupala kohalensis, assembly GCA_002313205.1. Lineage (NCBI taxonomy): Eukaryota > Metazoa > Arthropoda > Insecta > Orthoptera > Trigonidiidae > Laupala > Laupala kohalensis. The sequence goes on from NNCF01127058.1 coordinate 427,452, forward strand.
TGATACTTTTTGTTTCACTGCCTCGCAACCACGTACACGCCCGCAACGAATTCAAGATGGATGGGCCTTCTCGTTGTCTTCCTCTTCAGTATTCATGCCCCATCACGATTGCGCAAATGTTGTCGAGACTTACATTCTTCCAAAGTCTCCAAGCATTCGGGGAATTCAAATGAATCCGACAAACATCAAGGAGTTCCTCGGTAATTAAACTTATTCGATTTATTCCCCGGCCGTCAGCATCAGAAATATTTCCCCTTTATTCTTTCGCATTACGCCGGTCAAATATCTGAGCAGTTAAAGGAAGAGAGGCGAGTTTAATGGTTTGACGACTTCAATTTTATGAGTATTTCTTCAAAACTTTACTCATAAACACATTTTCGCGAAATATGAATTTGATTCTCCAATGCAATTGTGTCGAACTAATTTATATATTTAAAAGAAGAAAGAAAGAAAAGTAGGAAATATTGAAAAACATATCAATACTTTCTCTCGAGTTCCCAAAATTTATTAATTCATAACTGTTGTATATTGTTCCACAAACTATTATAATCATTTTAAGAATTAAAGAATATTTACGGACAATCTAGGAAGAATTTATCATAACACCATAGGTGCAATTAAATAAATTAATGAAATTTCCCCTCAACTTTGGAATAGGAACACATTTATAATACACTCCAACTAAGCTGGTAATTTTTAGAAAAGTTGAAAGAGTTTTATAATGCTGTAATATAACAAGAGATCTTAATTCTTAAGTTAATTATTCTTTTATATCCGAATTGAAACACAACCCTGGGCTAATCCAACAAAAAGTAATTGCACGTTTGTATTTAGAAAAGAGATCTCATCGTTTATTTCAAAGAACTCTTTTGATCTCTTTTGTGTCCTTATAATATATTGGCTTATGTACGGGCACCAGATCATAAATAGTAAAATATCTTTGGTGATACTTATTGATATTTATTTTATTCATATTTAATGAAAATTTACACATTCATATTTAAAATAAAATGTAATTTATTCAGAACTGGATTACAAAGAAGTGTTTTCTGTAGCTTTATTAAGAACATTCTTTAGGAGATGCTCTTCTCAGACAGATAAAAAAATACATATTATCGTTGCAATGAATGGATGGTGGCACCAGGAACATAAATCTCAAAGTTCAGTAGGACGAAATATATTTTCTATATGATAAACTGTTCGAAGCTCGCTTTCGTGAATGGAATATACCGTGACGTGAAGTAATTGACAACGATGGAATATTAACCCACATTGTCAGCGAAAAAAATATAACAGCTATGAAAAATAAAGTTCAGCTAAAATATTCAGGTTCGTCAGGGTTACACATCTCAAAAAACTCGAAGAAATAAGATTTGCTACGCAAATCACAAGACGTTGAATGAGTACAGAAGGAAATTGAGAGAAATATGGCTCAAGTATAGTTTTCATATCTGGAACGTAAACATTTGGAGTTCATAATCTCATATTTGCCTGGATTTACCTTCGTGTTTTTTACGTTATTTGTTACTAGAATTGACAAGTTTAAATCAGGAATACGTGAAAAATTTTCCATGAATCAAAAGATGAAATTTTGTTTTCTTGTATTGTGTTATATGTTGCTCGTTGACGCTTAGACAGTATTAAAATAAATTTCAAATATCCACTACAATAATGCAATAATAATGCAATATACATAACATGGAAGTTATGTACATTGAACTTGTTTCGTTACATTTACCGTTAAATATTTAAATAACAAATGGATAAACGGGGAAGTGCAATAACTAAGATATTCATATAATTAATCAACACGAAAATTTGAAATTAGAGGGTAGAAAACTAAATAGCCCAACTTCGTATGTCCCTTTGACAATATTTTCAGAACGTTACATTGAAATATTAGAAAAGTTTATAGTCCTATTTGGAATAGACAAATATATATATATATATATATATATATATATATATATATNTGAAACTGCGGTGAAGTTTAGGAGGCAAACCAATTACAAATGAGTTCCTCGAAGTAAATGAACCAGGCGCAAACACTCGCTAGCAACCCTCATAGCTGCCAATGTTGGACACGAATCAAAAACCCGTTTAGGGCGTCGAACCACCGGAGTAAGCTTCGCTTTGTTTGGTGGTAATCGGAGGTTAGAACCAGCGAGTGTTCGCAGAATCCCGAAGAGCAATTATGAAACCCTTGGAGCGCCTCGCGCAGGGTCGATTGTGGCTGCGCACGACCGTTTGTGGGTGTCGCCTCCAGTCGAACATAGAGCTACCCCTCTTCACACTTGCCACCGCCGCCACCCCCGCTGTCACCGTTTCTGACACATCTCCACCTTGCCGCCACCATCACAGACGTCGCACCGCTCCATCCACCGTATCTGATGGTTAGGACACCGTTGCCACCATTGAAACATATCACCAACATTATTGTTTCTGTAACCCCAATTCATTTTGTATTACCACCAACACCACGACTATCACCTTCGGCGCCAACATCACCACGACCTCACCCGCGAGCTTCACCCGCCACCGTCGCCGGCACCACCTTCCCCATCCGAAGGACCTGGGGACACAATGCAGGCCTCACTGCCGTAATTACTACCGCATCCGAATCACGCTGCCGGCTGGTTGCTCTCTGGGACGCCGCCACCGCTGCCGCAGGCAGACGGCTTAGACTCCCGTCCAAATCTGACGACACGGGTTGGATCGCCTGTAAGGGGAAGTCCAAAGGAAGCAGTTTGTAAAGCCCCAGACCAACTGTCTCGTTATGAGATAAATATAGGGTTTGAATTGAAAGGAACATTTCGAGTTAATAATTGTTACGGTATTGCATCTAAATATCTTCTGACTGGTGTTTAACCTCAATAAAACGTAAATTGATGTCACTTGGGATATTTTGATAAAGTGCGGAGTATATATCTGTAAATCATATCTATTATTTAAAAATAGTTCAATACTGTAAAGGGATATATCATACGATAATAAATGTTCAAATAAAAATATAATAATTAATGTGTTAGTATTAATTAACATACAATAATATGGGTAGAAAACATTTATTTGTTCGATTTTATTCGTTTTTAAACTCGAATCCAATCCCCGCGTTTCCCCTTGTTTAATCGGAAAATGGATCCAATAGCTTTGTTACTGCCCTAAAACACTCAAAAATAACATATTTGGTCTGCGTCAAAAACTATTATAAAAGATATCTTCTTATTGGAAACTACTGCACCATGTTCTATTTGTAGATAAGACATGAAGTATCCACTATATTATTTCCGTTACTTGAATTAGTTTAAAATTGATTAATAAAACTATAAAACATGTATGTCCTAATATTTGAAAATTTATATTACACCGAGTAACAATTAGAATAAAAAAATAATTTCAAAATACATTCGTTTCTAAAAACAAAAAATTTTCATTAATATTTGTTATAAATCTCTTTTTTGAGATGCTATTTAGGGTGCTGTACCGTTCGTCAAGAAAACCACCTCACGAACCTCAAATATAAACTATCAAGGACGGGAAAATTTACAATCACATTTCTTACATGAAATGACAAGTTTTCAAAATCTGATTTAAAATTTGTTTCAACGATTTCTTTACTAGCCATTATTTTTAAGCTATACATAAAATATGATCATAAAACGTTGCATTAAAGGACGGTAATACACTTTCACTCATATCATTTGTACATTTGCTTGGAGAAGAGAAACCTAAAATAAGGAAAAAATCCGCTGCAAGATTGGGAATGGTGTCGGCAGTTTCCACATCATAGTCATGCAGATTTGGCCTCAAAGAGCGCACAGCGTGAAGAAAAGACGAAACGCTCATGATAGATGTAATGACCGACAGGGTGCGCACAGCGATTTTGTCCGGATTCTTGCGGCTGGCCCAAGTGTTCTTACGGTAGAAAAGAGGCCGAACTCTTTTTCCTGTAAAAGATTTCGAATTGCTTAGTTGAGAAGAAACAATATTATATACCCAACGATTCTTTGTCGGAACGGTGAGACCAGAATTATTTCATCATCCGCGAAAAAAATAAATTTTAGTGTACATTAATATGTTGCGTAAAATAATAATTGTTCAGAAATGGTGATGAGTATCTATAAAAGAAATTAACATCATATTTTCAAGGAATTTCATAATTTGAATATTTTATTAGCCAGAAACATTGTCGTGTTCTCTATGATGAGCTAATTAATGTATTTTGAATCCAACACCATGCCAATGAAAAAAAATTCTTTAGATTATTCAGTTTTGTCCACTAAAAGTACGTATTAAAAGGAAAATATAAGAACGAGAATAATTTATTTTTTCAGTTTCAAATGATGTTTAAAGTCCGCTAGACAATGTTGACTACACTGCAAATATTAAAACTCAATAATAACCATATCTCAGGATTTAAGACAAAAAAGTTTTCATTCTTGCGGTTCAAATCCCTAGACTAGTCATAAAATGTTGAAATTAAATACAATATGAAAAGACTTCTACATTTTAAGTATATAAAAGTCATGGTTGTAGCAACTAAAATGGTTTAAGTATTTTCAATTATTAAAAGAAGAATATTTTTACACTCATAAGAATTACACATTATTTCGCTTCGTGATAAGCGCAGTACATCATCAATAATTTTTGTGCATATTTTACATAGTTTTACTGTATGTTCTTACGTACTCGTATGTCACGTTACTTAAGGGTTAAAATGTGTCTTTTCCCGGACATGGATGATACAGGAGCGATCTTGCATTGTTTAAGTTTCTCTTCTGAAACTCATTCCTTTTACTTCATTTGCTACACCTTTCATTATGTTTTACACGAGAATATTATTAATACTTCATTCAACTTGTACTTATTTTGTTTCCAAATTTTTCCTTCTTTTAGTGGCAAGTTGTGAGCGGATAACCTGTAAATTTCAATTTAAATGCTCTAGTACATGCACCTTTTAATTGAAAACCCAAAAATATCTCAATTCTGTTGGTCTTTCTGGCCATAAGATAAATCTGAAAATAGTAACTTCACTTTCAAAAATATATTTCAGTCAGATACACATAGGAAAGTATTGAAAAAGGTATCAACTATCCTTTTACTATATTTTAAATATTTTTAGATGCTTTCAATGAGCCAGAATTTTTAATGATTTGTAAACATTTGCAATTATTTCCAATACAGTTCTAACAGTCACTTGCCTAAAAATACAAGGTCTAAAAATGACTTCGAGCAAACATGACTCAACGTTTGCTTTTCTTGCGAGCAAAAATTCAATCCATATTGAACTCGCGGTATAAAATCAGTAACATTGCGAGTCTTCTTGAATTGAAACACATTGGCAACGTTGCTTAGCGTGCAGAGCCATGCGGAGAATGGAAGAAAAAAATCTCGGATTTCAGCATTCTTCTTCGATAGTGGAGGGCCCATCGAAAGATGGAGCGAGGCGTATCCAGTGAGCCATGTTCTGGCAAGCAGACAGAAGAGAAATCTCCACTCCTCTCTCTTGCTTCTTCCTCGTCTGGCGCGCGGGGATGGAACCTTTGCTGTGGGGAACCATCGCTGATCCCAGCACACGGAAATGCTCAGTGTACCGTGTCAACAGAAGCAAAGGGACTGTTTAAAGAAATGGACGTTGACCTCTACGAGATCATTAGGGGAATTAAATTAACAACAAACAATTCTTAAGCAGTTGCTGTTCAACCATAAACATTATGTACTTAACTTGAATATGAATAAGGCTAATATTTTGTATTTATTTATTACCATATTACCTCACTGACGCGGAAAACTATTTGAAACCAAACTGATCCGGAAAGATAAAAATTCGAAAGATATTTGAAGAAAAATCTTTTGCAATTGAGTTTTCTACATTCATTATTTGTATACATAAAATAATTATTCATTTCAATTTTTTTGGACGGGTAATTAATTAGAATATATTGAAAATGAAAAACAATATTGGTGTACACCGACAAAAATTCTTTCATACGATACATATGATTCTAAATTGTTATTCATACAGGAAATATAATTCTTCAATTAACATAAATGAAAAACAAAAACAAGCGCAGTGACATTCCTATTTGAGGATACAACATACTAGTGATGAAAACATTACACATTCTACCGTAACATACATGAAACTCAATTGTAAGTGGATCCATTGGTCATTGAATATTCTACATGAAAGTCCTTAATCTAATTCTGTACTGTTAAATTGGGATTTCTACAAAAACTTTATCACAAATTTTGCTGTTTAGAACTATCAGTAATTTTACAAAAACAGTTACGGAGGAAGAAATATTTTAGTAATAATAAGTCGTTATATTATTCACACACATATTATGTTAACCACTATAACCATATATCCCTTCCAAACACTTGAACGAAAGCCAGACTTTAACAATATAGATACAAAACTTGATGGAATTGACACAAATTTTTCTTTTCAGGTAAGGAAAATAATACATGATTAATTGTAAATGAAACAAAATCGTAATTAATTACATAGACATTTAAGCTTATCCGGTAGTATGAACAAGCGGAGGGGTGCAAGACGTGGTAGTAGATTCTTCTGTAGCTAAGCCCGACTAGAGGCAACATTAGTAGTTTCCTCCTAAGCTTTAATTCTACCTTCTCTCCCCAACCCCTGAAGTCTCCAACTCTATTACTCGCAAAGACTCGGCTGAAGTGCAGAGAGCCTCTACCCAGTCACGTAGCTTCCAATCGCAGTCTGAGGATCCCCTTCGCACGCCAGTCCGCGTGCGTGACCCACCGGTGGCGGTGGTTGGAGACGGGTCAGGGAAGACAAGAACGACGGCAGCGGGGGTTGCGGAGGGAGTATAGATGATAGAGAAGACCGCAGTGGTGGGGGTGCTAGCGTGGATGGTTATGAAGAGGGGAACAGTCGTGAAGTCCGTCGACGCAGCGATGCGACTACCGCCGCCTCCCCCCCCCCAACCCCGCCTAATCACCAAAATCGATGCGGCATTAAATTAAAAGCCTCCCCTTCGCACGGCCGGTGGCGCGGCAGCTCCGATGTCTTCCTCCTCTGGACCGGCGTCCTTTAATTTGCGCCTGGGTTCATTCCCCCAATTTGGGGGTCCCCGGATAATTTCCGTCTCCCGGCGAGGGAGTACCGTTCCCACCGCTCTTCATCTCCAACTCCCCCGCAATAACCCACTACCGACGTCGCTGAGCACTCTCTTATTTTCCTACCTCTTTTTCACTCTCATAAACTGTCGCTCATAAACTCTTTCTTCTTTCGTCCTTTCCTGACTCGGGGTTCCTCATTTCCCAAGTTCCAACGCAATCCCTTTCACTCTCATTCTCTCTCTCCCCCTGTCAGAGTTTTCTCTTCATTCGTACTAGTCAAATTCAACATATCTCATCTTTTTTTGTATTCGTCTGAAATCTCTTTCATCCAATTTCCCTTCCTCTTTACAGGCTCACTGTGCTCCCATATCATTCCTTATGTCTCCGTTCTCTTCGCAAACATTTTTATTTTGTTGACAGCTTGTCAATATCTCACCTTCTTGTAGTCACATTTTCATGAAAACCTTAATAACGTGAATCAAATCGCGTTCACAAACAAACTGGTACATTAACATTTCGTAGCTTCCATTTCTTTAATCACACATTATTAAATCTATTTTATTACGAGCAACGAGGTAGACATAAAAAAGACCTTTTGCAATCACATTATCGAGTTTAGTAGAAGATTAAGAGAAACTTGCCCTCGTCCGGTGGAATACACTTTTGCAGAAAGAGGGAAAAGTAATGTTCAATTTCAAGCCGCAGTTCTTCAAAGAAGTTTTCAATAAGGCTAGACTTGCTGATATATTTCTCCACTCACAAGTCCCAAGAGCATTCCAAGAGATTTCATTTTGCAATATGATTTTTCACGAGATTCAGTTCCCTTTAAATCTAATCTTCCCACTGAGTCAAAATTTTCTCCTGGATCTTGTTAAGACTTGTCCCATGGTTCAAACTGCGATGAAAAACGTTGATAAGTAAGCTATTTTCGCCACCTGCTTCTCATCTTTTACCAAACGAAATCTGATTCAGGAGAGAAACCTACAAATCACATTTCAACACACAAATATTACACGAACTTTCTCTCTGATTCAACCAGAACCAAACATTTTGTTTCAAAATGTTCTTTTCCAAATATTTCAGATATGTTTAATTTCTCAAGAAATCCTTAAAACCAGAAGTAATATTATTTATTAAAATATTTAATGACTGCATATTTAAGATATAACATATTCGAGTAAAAATTAAATTTAATAAAATTAAGGTGTATAAATATAACATATAATAAACATAACTTATAAAAGAAATACTTATACAGAATTTATAGGTTGGTAGGGTTTTAATAATGAATTCGACAAAATGATACCTGTGTATACCCATTTTATTCATATGCGGCAACTTTCGAAGGGCACGCAATATTTGTTAAATTACACGATATATTTTTTATATAATAATTTTCCGATATCAAAACAAAAGTGACCCTCGACTTATGCTGAGAGAGTTTCCCACACGCTTCCAAAAGTTACATTTCCATTACCTATACTCATAGCACGACTTCATCTCACCACACGTGTGAATATGAGAGAAAAAACGGTGTTTTTTTACATTTATTTTTTCGCTGTCGCAGAGCTCACATCGACCGAGCGACGGCCCAAGGCCTGTCTCTTATACACATCTANACAGGCCGCCTCAACCGCTTATCGACGCGAGCCGCCGCGAGCTGCCTCGCAGCAAGATCCTTGGCCGTGCAATCCACCCCCGTCCTCGAAGGGTCCCTCATCCCGTCCCTCCTTCCATCCCCGCAGCGCACGGCTCGAGAGGGACGACGATCGATGCCCTACCGGTGGTGGCGGAGTCAAGCACACGTCCGGCGCCCTCGTGGCAACGGCCAAGGGACGCACGAACACACCGCCACCGCTACCACCACTGCTGAGATGTTGCTAGCATATGTGTGAATTTGCCACGGTTCATTCCAGTCATTGATCAGTTCGCTACTGCACATTTTTGTCTTGATTGGTAAGTTTACCTCTGATTTCTCCACTCACTAGTGATTTTTCCACGCCTCGTTTCTGTCATGGGTGAATTAATCACTACACATTCCAGTCATGGGTGAGTTTACCTCTACACATTCCAGTCATGGGTGAGTTTACCACTACACATTCCAATCCTTGGTGAGTTTACCACGGCTGATTTCAGTCATTGGTTGGTTGGAAACTGTTTACTTCAGTCATTAGTGAGCTTCTCGTTGGTTAACTCCCTTGTCCATCTCATGCCCAACTTCTATCTCCAATACATGGGTTAAAATTTCCACTCGAGAACGTGACATCAGGTGTTTACTCGGAGTTCAATTATTTCACTTGTATGCTGGGTGGTATCTCCAGATCATCCCGAATCCTTTATGGTCAGTACCTTGCCACGTCAAAAATAAATGGATTCAAGAAATATTTGGAATATCGTTTGGAAGCTATTCTGTTATCCATCGAGCAACTACCGACACATGTAACTCGAATGAACCATTTGTTCTTAAATGTTTAACAACAATTGCACTAACAATACTACCGTAATTAAATCACTTATGAAAACATGGAGATGATTACCTATCATTCCAAAACTGTTATGAACGATATTGTTTTCAATCGTCATTCTATTTCAGCAATTCACATTTCCATACTTCGCATATTCTGTCTCCTCGTGAAGAGTTTATCTCCCATTCGTTGAATTCCTTTTCTTTTCTTTCTCTAGACGCCCTGGGAATCACGGTAGCTTGTTTCCAATCCCTCCCACCACTCGCACATTCCTATCTCCACACGGCATCGTCCGCACTTCCGCAGCCCTCGAACGCATCTTCTCGTGCAACCACTTCACTCTCCTACACAAGTTTCCCCTCTCAGGTCTCAGCCTATTATCAGGAGCACTTGGGGGAAATATGAACAGCGATAACATCGCCAACACATAAAATACAAGTTAAATCCAAAGAATAAGGATGAATAAGATTCAGACTAATTGGATAACCACAGAGCACTTTGTGGAAAATTATTTTATCAATATGAAATCGTATCTGATACGCAAGATGAAGAAAAGGAAAGAAGTGGGCTTTACCGCAGTCAAAAATGTATTTCGAACGGAGCTCAGGTCTTACGTCAAAAATTATTGCTGTTAACGTGTCCTCCAAAAATTAAAAATTCTTCAGTTGTTTAATGTATGACATTCATTCATTCATTTACTAGCGGTAAATTAATAATACTTTCATATCAAGCACTATCAATAAAACTTGTAAAAAATTTTCAGGAGAGGTCCAGGACCCCCAGCACCAAGCTGTGTGTCGAGAGATAGGATGTTAAGTATGAGAGTTCTTTGCAAATGAATGATCACTGTCCACAGTTGACGCGTTGCTATAAACGCAGATCGGAATAATATTTTATAAACTAGACAGTTTAAAGCAGCGGTCACCAACAGGTTCCTTGATGGACCACAGAATGAAAACCAGTCAGAAAAAAATTGATGGATCACGGACAAATAGAGCATTAATTGCAATTATTGATCGTTTGTTGAAGAGACTATTTTGCTACGGTACAAATATTAAAATATCAATTTTTTCGAATCATATTTCAGAAATAGGTGAAAAGTAAACACAAAGAAAACAAAATTTTTCTGATGTAACTGATGTCCAAGAACGTGTTAAACAAAATCCATCTTGGACAAAGTGGACATACCTTAAGATTTTGTTGCATGAATTAATTAATAATGTATGATTAAACAAGTATTTAGATTATATTAGATTAGAAGTAGGGTTTGGAGACAGACTCACATTGGCCTACGCACGTAGACTGCAAAGAAAACTATTGTGCAGCCCCCAAAGTCGCATGTTTCATGCCCAGGACTGTCCCTTGAGTACTGCATTAGTCATGAGAGTAGCTTGCCATAAGTGTGCTCCTCCTTCAAAAGAATTTAGATTTTTAAAATTGAACAGCATTTGAGATGTTACATTAAATAGTTGCATTCCATGTTTAAAAAATATGTGGCCAGTATTTGACAAACTTAATCCATTCAACTACTTAAAAAGAAGCACTCATCGGAAATATAAATTATCAATTTATTGGTCCTTGAGGTTCCACAAGGTTGGCGACGGTTGGCTTAAAAGACTTCCACAGTTTATGCCACTCTTCAATACTTTGTTGTTGTTTTCAGACTGTCTCAGAACAGGCGAAGACGAAAGAAGGAAAGTCAACAGGTTTATCCACCATGGTTTCAGCAAAAGGAGTATCAATATGTAGAAGTATTGGAATCGACATATGTTATGCCATGATATATCAAAAGACGCGGAAATACTAAACTGGGTCGCATCGACTTCAAAAGTAAATTTGTTTGCTCAAGGAGTTGTTTTGACATGAAAGATTTGATACAACGTTCTCAGCAGAGTAAGGATCAAAAGATTTTACGTTTCACTACAGTCTGTTTGCGAGGAATTTTCACGCTTCAGATGTTAGGGCACCGACGAAGTTTCCTTTCCCTCGGCACTGGAGTTTCAATTCGGTATGTAGGTTGCTCTATCATATCAGATTGAGTCACCTGGAGGATCTTCAGAAATTTCCAAGCGAGGGTGCCATCCCAAGATCATTGGAACTTTCCTCGAGGGGACGTACATAAAATGTTGTTAAGTAATGAGCAAGGTGTTTCTAAAGATGCTTCATAGAGGTAGGGTGCAGTAGCTAACTCAAAATGATATGATATCTAATTAATGGGATATACCAGAGTGATAATTTCTAACTCAATAACTATGAGGTATAGATTGAAAGGATTGAAATCAAGTTTCGCTATATATTCTCTTAATGTTTAAATTTTACCTTTATCAAAGGAATATTTCTAAAATGGAGAGATATAATATTACCTGAAGTCTTTTGAAAACAATTTTTAAAATATTTTGGGTATATTTTTTTAATTTTTATTGTTTCATATTTAACACGGTTGGGTCTATGATACCTATGAAAAAAGATTAAAATTTTGAATTATACAAATATTCCCATCAAAACTTATTATTAAAACTGGCAACACTTGTCTATCACATTTTACAAATTGCAATTTTGAGACTACAAACGATGTCAAAAGTAAAGTAAAAGGATAATTAGACAAGCAATTTCAATACCAAAGGACACTGTTATCTAAATTGTGTTACAGATGCTAAACGAGTGCTATTACGAGTGCTAAAGGGCATTCCACCAAGACACAAAGGTAATTCAAACGGGATCATCAAATACCAATCGTGTGTTATTCGGTAATACTTTCTTGTGTGGCATGCTAGGCATTCGACAACTGATCGCTATTTCTGTCAGTTGTTTGTAAACACATGATTCAAAGCAAACCAATTATCTCCGGGATGTCTGTCCGTCGATCCCATCCTAAGCCGCTTTTTGATTGAGTACATCGCACACTTGGCACTGTCAGAACTAGAGGGGGTTCCCCGTTCCGAAGGGCGTCGCTGGGCTGGATGTCTCCTCGTCCCGTGTTTGAAGACGGCTTAAAGAATAGTTTTGTCTTATTTTCTTATCCCCTACTTACAACGCAATAATCACCGAGGGAAAGCGGACGGACGGACGGACAGACGAGTGAACCATCGAGCCTTTCCGTCCACCCTCTTTCTGGAGCACCAACCACCGCTAGTCGGGAGCAGAGCTCTCGCGTACTGCAAAGGGCGCCCTCGTCGCCGGTAATCTCTCTCTCTCTCTCTCTCTCTCTCAACGTCGCGTCACTCGTTCTCGTTGGAGTCCTTAATCAAGAGAAAACAGTCAACCGCGTCCACAGCTATAGAGCACATAATAGTTATTTACTTCGTACAAATTCTTATAGCCCCTTTGGTGCCAGCTGTCACTCTTTGACCTCAGGTACAATAAGGAGAAAGGGAGGTAGACACGACAAAATCATGTGACATACTACACCTAATTGTAAACACAGAGACTGAGCGAAGAATTTGCCGGAAATATGATAAATTCAGCATTATATTTCCGCCCCTGACGGTTCTCTCTTGACTAAGGTCTCTAGTTCGCGACACTCGGTGAATCCATGTTGTAGCGGCCTCTCGCTGCCTCTCATCGACGCCCTCGAGGGTGCGAGAGCAGAGCACGACGTTGGGGATGAAGAGGGAGGAAAGGGAGAATGTTTGACAACGTGATGATAACGCAATGGTGTGTGATGGAGGAGGAGAGGTTCTAAGGTCCGAAGGGATACGTGGAAGCAAAGCGATTGCTCGGAATGGGAGGAGACGTTTCGCCACAAAGAGTGGGTGAGGAGGAGATAGATAACAAAGTGATAATGCTGGAATAATACTTTTTTGCGAGAAGCTAAAAAGGATTGTCACTCTACAGACAGAGGAGGAAAAAATGAAAAATTTCTGGAGTGTGGAGTTGAAAACGATTGAGTTTTGTTGTAGCAAGGAGTGTGCGTGCTGTAATAGCAGCGTATATAGCAGAAAAGCTGAAGGTGGTATGAGCGATGTATAACATACAAAACGGCAGAGATAATTGACCTTTTCGTATTATTCATCATTACTACTGTATTTAACTTGGAATATGACAACATGTAACTTCACGACCAATTAAAAAAAGACGTAATGATCGCTACTAGATAACACGAATTTTATTGAATAAACACTATACTCAAGTTATATTATACTTCAGGATTTTGAATCATCATATACATCAACACGCAAATGTCTCCCAAGATCTTTCGTTCCATATTTGCGTAACCCGATTTGAGTAAATCACACAAATGAAGTATCATACGTTTGAGCATTAAAATGTGTGTTATGATTTCCTATTATTTCACCTTTCCGAGATAACAGCATTTAAAAATAACATCAAGAAATGATGCTACTCGACTCATTTATTGCAAACCATGTAACTGGACTTTTTGAGCCAGTGAAATCACTGACATACCTAGTATATAATAAACAATATTCGTGGAGTACGTGCGTTACGTAATAATCCATTGTGTACTATAATGCACTATTCATAACTATTCTGATATCCAGTTTAAATTGTTAATGATAGATATGAAACCGAGTGAAACTTGCCTTCAACTAGAAGATATGGGGAAAGTAATATCTACCAAATTTCTAAGGTAAATAAAATAAACTTGCTACTGAAAAGTAAACATTCCTATTTTCAAACAATATAGAATAGATTTAATTTTCTATTGAATTGGTTGGTCTAGTTTTACATTAACATGTACATGTCACATAGCACTTGCGTTCCTTTTCGATGTCACTGAACTGACCAAACCACACAAGTGATTTAGAGTTCTTTAAAAAGCATTAAAAGATGGTGCTGACGATTTCGTATTGTCTTATTTTTCACCTTTTCCATCCCTAGATAACGGCATTCAAAAATTACAACAAGAAAATAAGTTACTTGACTCGTTTATTTCAGAAGGATGTTACTTGACTACTTGCGTCCTAACAAACGACAGCTCTGACGCATCTGACCATGTTGATAATCTGCGGCCATACTTGTGCATTATCATACACTATTCATACTGTTTTCATGTTCTGTTTAATGCCAAAAATCCAGGTAAATAAAATAGTCTTTCTAAATATAAATGTTATCATACATATTGTTAGTTTCATTCTATTTTCATGTATTTGATTTCTAGAATCTAAACCTTTAGCTAGCATTTTTATTTCGATGTGGGAGATTAGATGTTTGTATCTGTTTTTGTTACACTAATGAGTAAATATGTTCACATCAAACAGGTCAAGTGATTTCTCTGTGTTTGAAAGAGACTGTACCAGTGACGTGGGCGGTGAGAGGAGACCAATTAGTATTCGCAACGCCTTCTTTCGGAACTCAAGGCAAAGGCAAGGCGACACTACCTCTCCTGCAGAGACTATCTTCTTTGGAAGTTTCGACAGTTTCCAATACGTAGAACTCGCTGACATCTTTTTTACATGAAACACGTAAAAATCTTTTTTCAGTGCCTTTCACACAGAATCGTTTTTGAAGAATGTTTTTTGGTGATGAAGATTTTTGGTAAGATTCTGTGTTGTTCCCATTGCCAACATACTTTTCAGGATAATGATGAATGGAAGACGAATTTCAATGAATGAATGAAATGAATAAACTCCATTCATGAATTCGTATATATATATACACACATTTAATTTGGCAAAACTTTTCAATATTTAATACTGAGTAAATATTTCCAGTTTTCTTCATCTCATCTGCAGGTCAAAATGGAATATCCATCTGTATTTTGGGAATTTGATGATTCCGTTGCTAATTTCAATCTTCAAAAAAAGAAGTTTTTTTGTTTACAAAAAGCAGTCAAGAACACGTGCCTGTGACCATGAGTAGGAATTAAAATACTTGATTGAACTTCGATTGAATAAGCTTCGTATCATTTAGACTTCGTTTCCGGGCGATTAATTCAAAATTGTTTTTTTGTGAACCTACAAAGGGACTCGGGGGATCTGATCCTAACCTAATCCCTTATGACGCATTTCCCTTTGCTTCACTGTTTGTTCCACGTCACCCGTAGGATCTGAACCCTCCCTGTCCCCCATTGGCCCACAAAAACTCCCCAACGAATATAATCTTCCCTACAGGTTTGGTCTTTGTTAGTCACTGCGTTGAACACTGCGTAGAATTGCTATTGACAAAGCTGTCTAATGGTCGTAATATAGTCATTCTATTTATTTAAGAACATTCAGGAAATTATCATTCTTATTTATGTTAAAATACTTGCCATAAATATCTCTTTAAACATGTCTAATTACAAACTTGAGGATTTCATAGTTAGACTTTTAGAGTTTAACGGAATTAACACATTTCAATACAATCGTTTCTTCCACGACATATTTCTTCAGAATAATATTTTTAGGCAAAAGTTAATGAATTTAAGAAAGACGTGTGGATTCAAACTAATGATTTCGGGTAAAGTATGGTACTAAATAATGCGGGTAAAACATTAATGACTTGTATTGGTTAAAAACGCTTTAAAATCAAGAAAATATAACTTAATATGCAAAAATATAATTAAACATTTTATAATATAATTGAATACGGCTATTGAAATGTTTCTTCAATTTTAGAAATGGAAACACTTAAAAGTTTGCAAATATACAAGTGATTTTTTGAATAGATATGCTTAAAATTTATATTACAAATTAGATGTAAATTAATAGAATAGGACTTTCCATAACCAGTTTTGCTCACTATCAATACAAAATGATGGAAACACTACTAATTTAAGAAAATTCGTTATACTAAAAATAATTTTAATACCTAAGTCGACGTCATTAGAATTTTATCCAAACAGGGAAATTAGGCAAAATATTGATGCTAATCAATTTGCTTCACTTTAAAATTGACATAAGGAAATTTGCGGCGATAAATAATTCATTTATCCTGATTTTGGAACCAAAGCATCATTATCACCTCACCATTTATGAGTAATATATTTGCTACAAAAAAAACATTCGTTATATCTTTATTTCAAACCTCATGTATGGATATAATACAATTTTTGGCTGATGATTAAGAACACGAGATTTTTTGAAACTACTTGCCAGAAGCGGATAATGAAATCCACAAAAAGCAACACTTTAATTCAATTCGAGTTCTCTGGGAATGTCTATTGATATGAATGTCAGTTTTGTCGCCTGAAACGGAATAAAAGGCATGATATAATGACAGGAAAGTCAGTTCTCATAGTAAGGCACGACATCTTAACAAGTTGGTGCACCATTAGTGGTAATGACCATCTTATATGCAAGATGTAACATCACGGAACTCAATATCTGCATTAAGTCTATTCATGGATGTAGGTGAAACGCAATTGGAAACCTGGCTCAGGAAATCTAAAATGACACTAAAAATTCGAGTTAAGTCTCAATTCCAATTAGAGGCACAAGCTGTCAACTGCGTATTCCATTAGTTTCATTGCCTTATAAGTAAGAGACATTTTTAGATACTGGGTAAAATAATAACGGAAAAAGATATTTACAAGTATTAATCTCCTACCATAATCCCAAAGTCCTAAAATCACCATAGATTGCAAAACTATCCAACACGTAGGAGAAATAATAATATAAGATTTGACTATCGAACTTAGTAGAATGAGGGGGGTTAGAACAAATAGCATCCTAGCCATTGTAAGTTCCCTTGGTGCGCTTTCAGTATATTTCAAGAATCATTTAGATTTCATACCAGATAAAACAAGAGAATGGGGAATTAAAAAAATCGCTCTTTTTGGCACAGCCCACACTTCAAGGAAATACATCAAATCCTTTAGAGAGCGGGTAGTGACCAGGGATTAGAAACTTCAACCTGCCACAGCACTTTTAGAGATATAAAGTGAATACCACTCCTACGAAATAATAATAAAACAATTAACCATATTATTAACTTAAAGTTTTACAATGATTCACCTGATTTATATAATTATTAGGATTTCGGCATTTCTATCGTAAAACGCATGGGAAAGTTAAGAGGATTTCCTTTCGAATTCAAGAAACTCTGGTCTAGGATACCTATTCGTGTCAATGAGAGTTTGTCTTCATGGTATCACTTCGATATAATGAAATCTAAAGGAATTACTTTCTTACATGAACGTCGTGAAAAATCTGTAAAAAACGTAGTGAAAAAACAACAGTTTTATATTTATTTCTATGTAGTGACATTAATGCTAGAAAAAAATTGACAATTACATTTTCATTAAAAGATCTACCTGGCAATATAATACCCACGCTAAAGTTATTGTGATGAAATTTTATCTGCCAACCCAGTCAAATCATTTTCGGACAAAATTCATACTATTTTATGTTACGATAGTCGTATACATATTTCTGTGTGTACAAGATAGCCACAACAGAGTCAGGTAATTTAAATACATTATACAATGTGTAGTGTTTTCTAGGCTGTCCAAAGATTAAAAGAAAGAACTTACATGAGGTCTTTCCAGTTTTCGAAGTATACTTTGTTTCTTAATCGGAAANGATTAAAAGAAAGAACTTACATGAGGTCTTTCCAGTTTTCGAAGTATACTTTGTTTCTTAATCGGAAATGTACAGTCCTGTAATTCACAGAACGTGGGTGTGCTTCTCGGACTTATCGAATGCTTCTGTCACGAATCACTACGGTTCTATGAAATCCACGAACCAATTTCCACCGAATGCTGTACATCATTTCGCCTCCATCGCCTTCCCATTATTCAAGCGTCGTTCCGCAAATCCTCCTCGTCTCGTGCGATGTTGCAGATTATTCGTTTCCTTAGCAATCCGCGCATTAGTCCACCATTCGAATCCTGCTTCTTCAATGTTCCACCATTTCTTTCCTCTTCCATCTTCTACTTTACATTATCCGATATCCTGTCCACACACAATGTCCCTGCTAATTCATTTTCTTACGAATCGAAGCATTATTCTTCCTTCATCATTCCAGCCGATCTCACTTACTCCACTTCATTCTACACCCTACATTTACATCTCTCGTAATCTTTCTTTTCCTTCTCGTCCATTTTCACGCGGTTGCAAAAATCCAGTGCCGACATCCCAGGTGCGAGAATCCGCGCTGCCGGTTGGTCCCCCAGCGTCCGTAGCGGATGGGAGCGCAAGCCCGGAAGTGGGCGGCCATCCGTCTTCGTCATTAGCGCACCCGCCGCTGCCGCCAACCGCCCGCTTCCCTTCCTATCCTCCGCTCACCCGCCTACCATCCATCGCTTCCAACAGCCACCGGGGATTCAGTCGGAAGCTGGTGCCGTTCCCGTCGCTGCTGGCTCGTGAACGCAGCCCGCATCCACGCCTGGGTTTCAGGACAGCGTATAATGCTCCCTTCTAAACATACTCAATGCGCTGAGGCAGCAGACGATCAATGTCGTGTTCACGATACTGGACTGGATACTTACGAATCCCATATTATCATCAGATCAATTACGTTTATAGATGACATAAGAGAAGCACACTTGACGGAATAGGTTGGAGAGTTTGGCGCATCGTGGATGGTTTTGATCTTTGACAGTCATCCTTGGATGAGATGGAATATTTTTAATCTTGCATGACAAATTGAAAGGCGTTTCTATGTTGCTNTGGAAGATTTTTAATCCTGCATGACAAATTGAAAGGCGTTTCTATGTTGCTCATTGTTGATGTTGCTCATTCAATGAGCAACATAGAAACGCCTTTCAATTTATCATGCTTTGATAATGTTGCTAAAGCTCCACAATTACCAAGTTTTTAATCCTGGTTCAATGCTATCCTTCCTGACTCAGATACCAGTAAAATAACCATCGGAATTATCCTGGGGAAGAAGCTGGGCACATCATTTGTACCTCGACCACGAAAAGAAAAAGTTAACCCCATAAGATTGCATACATTAGGGCATGTAGTAAGAGTTTGACCGTAATTAAATTCGACTTATTTCACAGTTCGATCAATTTTCTTGTTCTGAGATGTGGTTGGTATTACAATTTATGGTTATATAAAGCAATTAACAATTTATACAATTTCGCATGATTTATTCTTCATTGCTTTGTATTAAAAAAAACAACGAATTATCATCTTTAAACCTATCGAGATTTGGAACTTTTGATATAACAGTCTGAAAATTATAATGATACTTCCTGTGTGTTTTAAATTTCAACTCAATAAATAACGCTTAAACATAAGCAGATTTTACACTTATAATCTAAAGTTGCTATCAACTGCTAAACTTCGATTACGTAACCATTCGTAATAAAACACTCTAATAAAAATATGACATTCTCTAATAAACATTGAGATAATCACATTAATTGGTTTACTCTTAAAACAATTTAAAAATGGCGTATCTTATTGTCTCAGAATACAGAAAAACTAAGAATATACGATTTATCTACACACACACACACACACACTTGAAAGTAAAATCACCAGGAATTAAATAAACATGAAAAATTATCTTTTAATATTTAAAAAAAGTAGAAATATATTTTGGGCAGACGTATTCATTACGTTGTTTTAAAATGATTTGAAAGCCTACATTTGTCTGTCTTCATTTATCTGGTTTTTACATAGTATTACTAATTGTGTATTGCAATTTATTTATGTTTTTTATTGTACTTATGTGTGCTGTTAAAATTCAAAGTGTTTCTTTCGATAATATAGTAATTATTTTCCTCTGTTAATTATGTATAGTTTATACAGTTCAATTGATCGATTCTCAAACGTGGGTACAATAACGCGATAACATGGGCGACCCTAGACATCAGAAATGAAGTGTCAGGAAGGAAACATTTTGTTTACTGTTTCGACCGTCGATTGTTGCCGTTAATCGAAACACGAAGGAAAACAATCTGTCACCCACGGCGTCTCCTTTACGCAGACTACAAAATTAGACGAACGATATTCACTTAATGTAATGATAGTGCTGCCGCATTAATTTGTAAATTTTTAGGAAGTGATATCACTTTAAACTCAAGAATACAAAACATTTTTTCTTGTTTGGACTGTTCCAAATATTTGCATCAAACCATTTCCTTTTTTCTTTTTTTTTGCAAACGACAAGTAACAATGGTATGTTCTCGGTTAATCCTACAATACTGAAATTCTTGCAATTAAAAAATAATCTGTTCATTACTTCACTAGCTATGCTTGGAATAAAACTTCGAATAAATTTGAAACGAGTATAAAGACATATGGCAAAATAAATGGTGACAAAAAAGGGAGTTTTTGCGTTATTCGAACAATTTAATTGAAACAGAACTCCAAACTCGATTTCACACAAAACGAAATTGCAATATATTTCAATTGTAAATCATATTAATGATGAGATATCATCCTATCAATCCTAGAAATATTTATAACAAAATTGTTTAGAACATTTCTTAATATATACACCCCAATAATAAAAAATTGGATGCATTTTTTTATTTTGATACAAAATTAAGAATACTTTGGAAATTAATGAAACTTTCCTAATGGAAGAGATAAGTTCATGTGTCTCATTATCGCCCGCACATCTCGAATGGAAAGAACTCGTGTTGGAGCATCGCGAACCAGATGGGATTGAGCTATATGGATGGTTAGGCGTCGAGGAGGGGAAGTGACATGCTAATGACCTCTACCATGCTTCCGTCCCACCCTCCCACACCATCAATCAATCAGTATATCCCCATCCACTCCCCACGAACGGAATTTGATGGCAACGTGGTCTAAACGATGAAATCCTAAGAGAAAGCTCGTATCTCACGAACGTATAAGCCATTCCTCGAATTTTCTCTTCAGATTTTGAAGCATTTATTCTAGAAATCATTTTCTGAAGAAATCTAAATACATAGAATATGTAATATTTGTATCTAGGTATATTTACATTCACATTATATTTCTAAAACTATAGACAATATTGGAAAACGTTTCTTAAAACGTCAAGCTAAAATAATTACAAATCATGTTATTTTAATATTGGTGGTGACCTAAAATGCTGAAATTGATGGAGAAATATTTTTAATACAATATTCTTGAACACTATTCGTTCAGAATAAACATTTAGTAATTATTGTCATTCGTTGTGATAAATGTTAGACATTCGATACTTCTTAAAAAATCAATTTTTTCGTAATACTGGTCGCGTTGAGACACTCCGCAGAAAAAAAGATAAAATGTATATAAATTTTCTCAACATTAACACGGTGAGAGAAGATTTCAGGTTTAAGTTACAACAATTTTTAAAATCAACATATGATATAATCAAACTCAAATGTAAAGACGAGGCTGTCTTAAATCCATTTTCGCAATCACAGCACAAATACTGTTTTTCGAAAATCATTCAATTTGCAGGTTTTTCTTACAGATTTCTTTATACTGTCAAACTAACGCACATTTTTCACCAAAACCTCCAGAATAAAGTAGAACCAAACGTATGTTAGGGGGGGGGGAGCGCCGAAGATGAAAGAAACCCTTAAATTAATTAATTATCGCAAATACAAATACAAAAAAAAAAAAAAACATGGAGATTTACCTTACAGCATCCAATAACGAAGAGAATCTCACAATGAAATAGAATTATTACCAGTAACAGAAAAAATAAATAAGTTTACAATTCAATTAATAACATTTTAATTATCCATAATAACATTATGTGAAAGGGAATGGTGAGATGTTGCCATAATCGGATATATTTTAGTATATATTTCAACTCTTTCGTGAAATCGTACAAATGGATCATCAGAAGTTATCAGTTTAGTAAACAAATGAGGTAGAAATATTCAATCACAGAAAGATAATTTGAAGTATCTGCTTACGTATTGCTTCACGACTGGGAAGATGAGATTACTATTACCAGCAACCATGTTTTCTTTCTAAAGAAGAACATGCCTCCTCATCACCACGGGGACAGTGGTGGAAGGTGGTGTTATGAAGATGAATGATTGTGAATTTCATGAAAATGGAAAGAATACATTCGTATCGTCACACGGAATTTGACACCACGTCCTGAATGATCGGGATGTTATTTGTCCTTATGATGAAATTCTTGCGTTTAGGAAACATATTTATTAACTATGTCGACGTTTGGACACATCGAAGTTTGATTTTATTTGATGATTCCATCATAATAAAATATCATTGAAAGGTTGAATGACGGAATTTTATTGAGGAAGTACTACGCCCTGAAGAAGATAGCGTTTGCTGTCGAAACGTCGGCCTAGTAGATACTTATATAGTCTAAACGTAAGAATTTAGTTCTTACATAAACCAATTACGCCAGATATTTTATTAGAATCACATAAACCATAGAAGTGGTACACAGGGTGTTAATATCACAAGTGCGTCTTTCTCAACTCAAGAATATTAGAAGCTCTTAAAAATAATTTAGCACAATAGGAAGCAAGTGGATGGGGTAAAGTGAAGTGGATGCGTTCCGAGTGCACAGTACTCGTCAAGGAAGCGGTCCAAAAGCTCCAGGCGGGAGTCTGCCACTCTCGTTCTTCATAAGCATCTCTCGTCCCCGCGGCAGCCGACGCCGCGCGCGCGTGTTCCATGCATAAATCAGCAGCACGCAGCCTCTACGACCGTCTTACTCCGACCTCCCACCCATTTCTCTTCCTGCACTCCCCTGCCTTCTCCAACTCTCACAGTCATACCTCTTCGAATCTGCAAACTACTCAGCTCCTCACTACTAAGCTTTCTCGTCTTCTCTTTCATAATTATTCCTCATTCCCCAGAAACACATCCAGTTTACCACAACCACATCCCGAAACACAACTACCTTGCCCCGCACTTCAACAGCGTAAACCCTGCGAGATCCTTGTTGAAACACGTTCCTCTCATTACCGCAAACGTCCGTCACATTACCGCGAACTTGTCCCACGGTCACCACAAACACGTCCCGTGCTACCCACAAACACGTCCCATACTACCCACAAACACGTCCCATTCTACCCACAAACACGTCCCATTCTACCCACAAACACGTCCCATACTACCCACAAACACGTCCCATACTACCCACAAACACGTCCCATACTACCCACAAACACGTCCCATACTACCCACAAACACGTCCCATCCTACACACAAACACGTCCCATACTACCCACATACATGTCACATACTATAAACAAACTCGATGTAATTTCAACTAAAAAATGCTGCGACCAAATCTAGGTAACCGGAACAACGTCTGCTTGACTTAACCACTAACTCTAACAATATCCTACTTACACTAAGAGCTTGTTCCTTTAAACAATCCGAAAAAAAAGATTTTCCAAACGTTACCGCATAACGCCAAAAGGCATTACATAACAAGATCAACACCACTAGTAACTGCGACACACTATCTCCTATCACAGCAAAACCAACTTTTTGAAAAAATACCTAATCTAAAATACTTTGTTCCATTTTTGGGACCTTTGATGTGTCTCTGACCTAGCCCTCTCTTTGACAAATCTCTTAGTCTTGTTTATACAGAATATTCTCCAGCAAGCACATACGTATCCTGTCGCTTACCTCCAACTCACCCCCGCTCTGTCCTTAACAACACCGCACGTTATCCACCCCAGTCCTCTCTCGCAAGCCCATATCCGGCAGCTATGTTCACGCACCGCGTTGCGTTCTTTTAGCTCGAGACTCCCTTTACCTACATCACGCTACGCGCGTAACAAATCGGCCACTTTAGAAGCGCGTTCCTTTCTTTTTATCTCTGCCTCTTTCGTCTCCGGGCGACGAGAAAACAGAAAATGTTTTCCTTTCTCCCAAAGTCTGCGCCGGAAGTCGAGTGTTCAGCCGAGGACGACCGCAAATTCCGCAAAGTATTATCTTAGGCAAAAAAACGAGGAGGATTTCGAGGTGGAGAGAGAACGAAGGGATTTCGGGTGAGGGAAAGTTCGGCTGAGGTCAAGGAGGCAGAAGTGACGGGAGTAGGGGAGGCATGTAGCCATGGGGGACGGTGGAATCGACGGTGGTGGTAGGCTCTGCAGCCGCGACGCTGCTGAAACAATTGAAGGCTTTGCAATTCCTCTTCCTAATGCTCTTTGGAATCGCTCTCATTCTGCCACCATAAAATGCACGAGTATTCTGCGCGTCGTTAATTGGCTGCAAAATTTTCGATCAAAAGAGAATTTTCCTCATGGTTTATGAAGAAAGAAGTATAAAAAGAAGCTAAAGAAGACATTCTTCTACAAACTTGTACAACCATTTTTCTCGTAAAGTCTATCTATAAATATCTGAGTAAAGTTATTTACTCCTCATGTAAGACGAATATAAAGTAGCCTGTGGTTTACAAGGAGGCAACTGAATTAAAAGAGATCTTCTGATTCCGCAGTCTTTCTGTAAAAATTATGAACCGTTACATGAGGGTTGACATATACAAAAACGTTTAATCCAGTAGAGGATAATGAACATTTAGTTAAATATTAATGAATGCGAATCATAATTAGGTTTCAGATAATTTTCAGAATAAAAATGTGAAAATAATTGACAGTACAAATCGTAACGTTGAATTAGTACTACCACAACGAAAGNTATATATATATATATATATATATATATATATATATATATATATATATATATATATATATATATATATATAATATAATCGAATGAAAATTTGATTGCTATCAACGAGTTAGAACAAAGCATCTTGTTGAAGTGTCAGCTAAAGAGAAAGTCGGGGCATAAGTACAGCATGTTTGACAATGATTTAGAAAAATAATAAAATGTTGATAATGTTGTTGGCACTCCTTTTTCTTTCTTTTTAGAAACTTTACAATTAAAGGTGTGTGATAAGATGTTGCTATTATTTCTTTCTGCGCAACAAAATACAATTTTTTAGTGCACGTATCATCCTTAGTCTTACACTGTATATTACACGCAACCCGCAGGACAGATATGCTTTATAAAAGCTTTCAAGGTGAGAGAAGGGGTCGGATTCATTTGCTTGTAATATTGTCATTTAATCAAAAATAAAATACCTTGCCTAATTTCATGATGATTGAATGACATAAAGAAATCCACAAGTCAATAACAAGATTTGATTACAGGAACGTAAATTAGTGAAACTGCGTAGAAATGTGTAATCATTGGACTCGTATTTTGTTTCTCTTACATTGATTATTTGAAGTTTACTCGTCATACATGGTTGATATAAATTCTTGGAAATTAAAAATTGAGAAGGGGATTCACAGGATGTATCATATGTTACACAGTAATTGATCAAATTCAGCATATTTGCTGCTTTTGATTTGCAGCCCTCATTACTTTAATGAAACGTAATTTGAAATTCTTGTTTCCCTGTGCTCAATAATCAGAACATCAAAGTTACCACGCAGGTATTTTGAAGTTAGAGCTCTCATGTATTTCATTTCAACCCCATTCCACCCGTTGTCATTCTATCGCGCCAAGAGGTTTTCAAAAGCTGAGTTGTTCATTATCGACGGTCCATAAGGCACTCAAAGACTGATTCATAAATGTTTTACGACGTAACGTTACACAATACGAATTAATTTTTGAATGTTTAAGGGAAATATAAATACACTGCATAACTTTTCTCCCTGTAATTCATTTTCACAAATATTTTTCCGTTTCTTGATAAATGATTTTTATAACGTAATCAGTTTTAACTTTTTAATCATTTTATAGACCACTTTCTTATATATTTTTTAAAACATGTCTCTGTGTATTGGTAGCTTTAAAACCCATCGGATATGATGGGCCGAAGTTGTTTTTTGATACGAAAATTCCAGATTTATAATAAGTTTAAAGTGTACAAAACATTACCTATTTTTCACGACGCAAAACACAATTACAGATTAAATTATATTTTCAGCAATATTATCTGTAGACCCTAACTTATTAATAATAAGTTTTCCAGGTATTCGAAATTTTCAAGCGATTTAATCATGAAGAGGAAAAAAATTGTTACATCTCATAAAGCATATCAGTAAACCGCAGACCTGAGTGAGGAAGAAGATTGCGTATTTATTACTTAGTTATTCAGATGCTTCTTAGAAAGGCTTGCCATTTCTGAGCGTAAAAGTCACTCTCAAATGTTCAATTGAAAACTCTTAAAAAACTAAGTGTTTACATTATACATTTGAGAAAAAACTATTCCAAAAAATTTACATTTGTGTACGAGAAATGTATAGAACATCCAAATTGTAGAAACAATACATACAAGTCTGAAGAATAATGGATGTGGTAAGTTTAGAAAGATGATACTAACTACTAATGAGAACCAACTTTACGTATGAAAGTCTAAAAACGTTCAAAATTATTATTTTTTAAACACACACACTAGATTTCGCATTAAATGAACTCTTTTTTAATTTAAAATACAGTGAGAACAATTAACTTCAAAAGGAAAAGTCGTAAATTTCTCATCATATGTGTCTGGAAATGATATGTTTCGTTGTTATCTAACACGCGCTATCTCCCTTCCGCATCGGGATGAACGTTGAAGTGGGGAAGGGGTCGAGTGTCTACGCCATCATTCACGGGGCTTGTACGTCCACGAGTCGTTGGCTGCACACCTCAAGCTGACGTGCACCAGATGTCACTACCAGTTCTAACTTGAACAGGGCCGACCACAGAGACCAGTGCGGCAAACCACCAAATGTAATTAAGAATTTTCATGTAAATAAAATAATAAACGACAAATAAACAACTTCTTTTCATTTAGAAAAAAGTTATGGACATTTATATGTGCAGGAATATTGAAAATAATATTTAATGATCCACGTACTTTTTCCGTATTCCAAACAGTGGCAATACACGAAAAAAAAATTCTCTTCTATCTTTTAATCTCTCATGGATGGCGTCCCTTTGGCAATCTTCTACGCAGTGTGCGCGTTCCTGCCACGGATAAGAGGGTGTAATAACTAATATTCACTCATTAGAATATTGAAGGATTGAAATTTATTAATTAACAATACGAATAAAATGCGGCGCAATAAAAAAACGGGAAACGAAAGCGATATCCAACTTTGATCGCTTCGGTGGATATGGTGAACATAACAATTGCAAAAGGTGAACGGTGATACACCGATGGCGTGAAAGCAGGGGATCCCAACGGGCCGTAGTTATAGCATATCTTCCCCTCGTGTAGGGAAGAAATATATTCAACACGGTGATTTTGACCAACGTGTACAAACTTTAGGGATCGATCTTTTTTTAATTAGAAACAAAAAAGGTTTAATAAGCATATGTCCGGAAGTGTATGGGTTCCTTCCTAGAGTGTCCGTTCCAATTCTCTTGCTGATTCACTGTGGAGTGGATGTGGTTCAGCGCTGATGGCGATGGTTAGGTATTTGAATCGGGAGCTTGCCAATTTTGTTTTCATACGGAAAGGCAAATGGCAACCAGTGGTATGACGCAAGGCTATATCGATGAACTTATCCTCACAAACAACCGCAGCATATAATGTTAGTCCGTTGAGACCACTTCCAACATTTCATGTAACTGTGACCGCATGACACAATGTAATTGTACAGTATTAGCTGTAAGAAATTATGAATCAATTAAATGACCCCTGGCATAGACCCGTGGATTTACGGACCTTAGTTCATCTCACATTTTTTTATCCTTATTCTTTCAGAAAACTCGTACAGTTCGTACACGTTAGTCAAAATTACTCAATATAAGCAAATTAAGGATGAAGGAATTATAGACGTACACGATCGGACAAGATTGTATTAAGGACGCAAATATAATTCACGAAATATTGTGGAAAAGGAATGCAATGGAGAATCGATAATAGAATAGCGCACACCACCTCGAGAAATACGAATACCAAAAAGGACACCGAATAATATCAACAATGACGACAAAGAGGAACAATGACGACAGAACGATGGTAAAGATATGAGGGATAAAAACCGGGCTCTTCACAGGAACCAAGAAAAAAATTTATGTTTTCGTAATAAATAACATAAAATTAAGAAATTCTTAATTATAATTTCGATCACAATTCTTTGCGGAGTGCTTTTCAGTCTGGACACTGGCTTCTCTGAATACCGCGGCATTTTTTTTTCCTGAAAATATGAAAGTCTAAGTGGTTTTAAGGGTATTCAGATGCGATTTCAAGCATCACCTTTAAAAAATTTAAATCCTACTAGGCTATGTATTCCAT